>JAANQP010000036.1:0-33737 GCA_011320165.1 Fusarium protoensiforme
CCCTTGAACATCCCATTTCCGCGCGTTCCGGATCTCATCTCCCATACTACCGTTCAAAGACATGGCTGCATAGCCCCTCGCGCACACGCAAACACCTCAACTCTACATCCCAAAACCTCTCCTCTCTGAAGGAGAAAAGAGAAAGAAATGCCCGCCGACTATCAATCCACCGCTCAGGCCCTGGCCCTCTCGCCGGACCGCAGCACACCCTCGCCCTCGCCGAATCGTCCTCCCTGGGCTACTACTACCTCCGATTCAACCTCGCACACTCGTCGCCTCTCGAACCCGCTCATGCGCCGCCGGAGGAACAGCGTCGCGGCGGCCAGCCCGGGCTTTGCGCGACGCATCTGGGCGTCGGTGAACCTCCTCGGCGAGCAGACCCTCAAGATCTACCTCCGCATGTCGCCGTTGCAGCGGCTCCTCGCCGCCCTCGCCGCCGTCGCCATCGCCGTCCTGGGCGTCTTGGCCATCATCTATTCGCACGCCTTCTTCAAGTGGCTCGACCCCGTCGCCGAGAAGTGGCGCGCCCTGCCTGGCGGCTGGATACTGGCCTTCATGCTCGTCTTTGTCACGTCGTTCCCCCCCGTCATGGGCTACTCGACCGCGAGCACCATCGCCGGCTTCGTCTACGGCTTCCCCTGGGGTTGGCCCATCGTGGCCTCTGGCTGCACCCTCGGCGCCCTGTGCGCCTTCCTTGCCAGCAGGACCGTCCTCAGCGGCTACGTCGACCGCATGGTCGGCCGAGATCACCGCTTCATCGCCCTGGGCCAGGTCCTGCGCCAGGAGGGCATCTGGTACCTCACGGCCATTCGCTTCTGCCCGCTGCCTTTTAGCTTGAGCAATGGCTTCCTGGCCACCATTCCCAGCATCACCCCGCTGAGCTTTACCCTCTCGACTGCATTGTCAAGGTATGTTGCTACTCTAACTCTATGCACACAAGGAGAAACACCTTGCTGACCTCTACATCTACAGCCCCAAGCTTCTCGTCCACGTCTTCATCGGCAGCCGTATCGCCCTCCTCGCCGAAAAGGGCGACCAGATGACAGCCGGCGACAAGGCCATCAACTACCTGAGCATGTTGATTGGAGCCACCGTGGGCATCGTCGTCGGCCTCGTCATCTACCGCCGCACCATGGCCCGTGCCGCCCAGCTCGCCCGCGAAGACGGCCTGGACCCCACTGCCCTGGCCACCACCGAGGAGGGCGAGGCTGGGTATCTTGATTCGGACAATTCTCCTCTGATCGACCCCGAGGATGCGGCTGTGCTCATGTCTGACGATGACATTTCGCTGTGGGAGAGGGATGGCTTGGAGAATGGGTACCACGACGATGATGACGACGATGAGGAGTCGAACAAGAGGAGGGATTAAGCCTTTAAGGCGACGGTATCTACTTGGGAGACAGGACAATGAATGGACTGGACAGATAGAGAGGGGCAGTAATGATGGGAACTATTCACGGGAGACGGGCGTCAATATTCGTGGGTTAGATGGCGTTCTGGACATGGATGTTTGTTATGTTACACCAAGGAGCCATGCATGCCATGACTGGATGAGCACTCGAACAAATAAACTTGATAGAAGCGGACAAGATACGAGCAGATCAAATCAACCGAGGGCCATGTTCGCCTGCATTGCGGTAAATCAATTTGGATATCATTTCGTCAAAGTGTAGTAATAATGTGGTGCTCTCTCTCTCTTCAAGCTGCAGACAAGTCAACTGCAAATATCAACGCTTCCATTTCATCCCTTGAGCAAGACTCGAATTCCCCAAAAGTTTCCCAAAACGCCATCGCTTATGCATTCTTGTCAAGACGCAAAATCGCAAAACAGAAAAGCAGAGGTATTAACAGGTTGGTGGTTTACTGGTTCCCCCGATATTGGTTCATGAATTGTATGGCCTGGTCCATTGGATATCCAATAAACACAGGCCCCGTAAAAATCATCTGAGGCAAATTGCTCGTCCCCTTGGTCATGTCGGGGTTGATAAAGGCAGGTTGTGGTGGTGTTGTGGGTTCTGGAGGAGGCGCCGTCTCCTTGATGGGCGAAAACGATCGTGATGGTTCGGCATCTTCGAGCGTAACCGACACTGGTGGGTCATGCTTGATGGATGAGGGCATTCCACCTAGCGCGGCAAATTTTGTGTGGTCAAATGGACATTTCCCAGGCGTATTCTTTGTTGGTGTTCGAGCGCTCCTCACGCTCGGAATCGGGCTCGGCATGCGGACGGGTGCGGGCGGTGGAGAGAGCGGGTGGTTGTCATCTTGTGCAGAGGGATCGTAGGGCGGGACTGATATTCCCCATGGCCGGCTCGGAGACTCTCCTACGCGCACTTCCCTGAAGGGTCGGTCGAAGTGGCCCTGTCGGTCGCCGTCCTCCTGGATCGGTTCTCGAGCATCATTTGGATCCGAGTTCACGCTGACGGCTTGAGCCCAGTTCTCGACTCTTTCATTTGAGGGTTGCGCCACATCACTCGGTCTCGTCGGGTCATCCTCCGCCTCGGGTAGCATGGGCTGATGAAGTTGGCCCAGTCCCTCAATCATGCTCACAATGTCGCCATATTTAGAGTCTATTTTCTTGATCTGATCTTCGTCACGCTGGTATCGGCGGAGGCAAATTTCATGGCTGCGAGGGAGTTCATGCTTGTGCGTCTCAACATAGTGGGCAATCTCGGCTGGCGAGTGCTTGTCCATGTAGCGGATGGGGCATTTGCCCGTCGACGAGCCATTGGTTCGGGCTTGTTGAGACGTAGACTCTGCGTACATGGCTGCGCAGATGGGGTCCATAGAGTGGTGCGGCGTGGTGTCTCGCACGCCATCATCCTGGTCCCCAGAGCCGCTCGCCGTGGCCGGCTTGGAAAACGGGCATTGGAGATGGCCCTTCTTTCCCTGGACCGTGAAGTCTTGTTCTAACGCCGTCGACATGGAGGTAGCGACGTCCGAGGCTCGAGACGAGGCCTCTCTGCTAGAGCCCGTGGTCTTGCTCGCGTCGCCCAGCGAGGCAAGCTGGTTGGCAACTCGACGTCCGTCGCGGATGACGAGGGCAATCTGATGATGAGAGCCGGGGTTGTATGACCGTGGTAGCGGTACAGGTAACGAATTATCAAGGGGATTATACGGAGAGATCTGGAGCTTAGCCAGGGTATCGGCTATCTCTGGCGCCGCCGGGGCATATTTGTCTGCCAGGTACTGGAACTTTTTGCGGTCTCGAGTCAGCAACGAGGACATTGAAGGGTGAGATGAAGTGCGATGCAGAAAGAAGGAGGGGTTGTCAGGTCAGAGGTTGTAAAGGTGTCAATCTCGGCAGCAGGAGCTGCTCTTGATCTAGAGCTAATGATATCTCATCATGCTGACTGGGGGGTGCCGACAGCTCCGGTATCGCCGAGCGATCTCCAGAAGCTGTTCGGACAAGGCAGGGAAGGACGACAGGGAAAAGCCGGATTGCGTGCGCATAATGCGGCCTTGGGTAGGCATGATGGGCAGAGGAGGATTTGCTTTGAAATCAGCCGAGGCGGCTACCCCAGCGTGTGCGTGTGCGTGCAGAGCTCCCCCCCCGGGGAGTGGAGGAGCCGCTAAAAAGTCGGACTCACCTGTTCATGGGCGAAGCGCAGCTTGTGTTCCAGGACAGTCTTGCGATCCGTCAATGTCTGAACCTCATCGGCGAGGGCGTTGAAAGCATCTGCCAGCGTGTGCGCGAGGTGAAGATACTCCATGCCCTTTGGCCGCGCGATGGATGAGGAGGAGAAAAAGGACAAAAGAAGTATTAAAAAGAAGAGAAAAAAAAGGCCAAGTTTTTTGAAGGGGAGGAAAAGGGAAAGAGATTTGCCCAGGCTTGAAAGAAAAAGGCACCGAAGAAGCAGGCGAGCAAGTGCCAGGGCGAGTGGGGAAGGTGGGTGGTGATTGGCTTGATCGTTGCTGTGGGGACCTAAAAGGGAAAGGAAGGTAACACTGGACGGCGACCTCTTGCCAATTCTTTGATGCCCGGGGCGAGGAGGGAAGGGGGCTGGTTTAATAGGGGATCTTTTTTAGCTCCGAATCGACTCGGATCTCAAGCCAGATCTCCCGTTGTTGAATCGGCAGCGAAGAAAGATGCGGCTTAAAAAAGCAGATGCGACCCTGTTTTCCGGTCGTGTTCATGCATTGTTCATGTGACTGACACCTGACATGAAGGAAGATGTCTGAGACTGCCTGCGTACACCTACGTATGTACCGGCGCAGAAAACACGCGATTATCAGATCCATCTCCGTGTCTCGGAGCCATCCTAGGCCGAATCTCCAATGCTGGTCGGATTGTGGAGGTGGAAGTGGGCGCCTAATACCCCGAGCCGAGGGATGCTCAGTCAGTCACTTGTCAGGCTAGAAACGTGACACGCTGAGGAGAGGGACGGATAAACAAGTGTCAATACAGCAGGATATCTTATTGTGGTTATTATGCCCGCCTTTGCTTTCGTCTCATGTCAGATTTCGGAATAGTGACTGTTCAACCTGGAAACTGTCATCTAAACCCTTGTAGTGGTGGTAATGGTGGTATAGCTACCCTGTACATACTCGCCATCTGGCAGCAACTCGACCTTTTCAGATCTAACCGAGTCATTGATAGCGAATGACATGTTCCTATCTTGCCGTCAAATACTCCTTCATCCGTTGGCTACCCAGGAATGGCTACTTCTATCGATGGTCAGCCTGCAAGTGATATGCTGCAGGTCGCTTCCCATAGTGGGCACAAACAGCGCTGATACTGCGACACACTCACTACCTGCAGATTGTAGATAAACGCTGCGCATTGCCAGCACACCACACTGGCAGTCAATTGATTAGCTGTAACTGACACAGAGTAGTACAAAAGAAGCCTTAATCAGGGCTCAGTTGCAGAGGTCTCACCGTGTCCGACCTCCTACACCCACTACAGCAGCTCCAGATAGCGAGCTTCATCCGTCAACCCCGCCATCACCACCTCGGCGTCACTCAGCTAACAACACCGTCTCAAATACACCGCCCATCATGCCCGGCCCCGACGTCCTCACCATTCCCCCGGCCAACCTCGCCAGCAGCACCTCCCATGTCGTCCCCGGCCAGTTGAGCGTCACCGAGTTGTTCTTCCGGGTGCCCCTCGACTACACAGACCTCGAGGGACCCTCCATCACCCTCTTTGCCCGCCGCGTTCGCAAGCACGAGGCTCCCATCTTCCCACCCGAGGATGACGAGGACGGCACCACCGCCGGTGACGCACCAAAGCCCTACATGGTCTACCTCGAGGGGGGACCTGGCTTTGGCAACCGGGAGCCTCAGGACCATCCTCTCACCCGCCCTGCCCTCGCAAAGGGGTATCAGGTCCTCTTGCTCGACCACCGTGGCGTCGGGTTGAGCACCCCGGTGAGTGCCGAGATGCTCAACCTCGTGCCCGGCGGCCTCGAGGACCGGGCGAGGTATCTCGGCCTCATGCGCCAGGACAACACAGTCCGTGATTGTGAGGCTGTCCGTAAGTGCCTGACCGCCTCGTGGTCGGCGTCGAAGCAGCCTTGGTCCATCTTTGGACAGTCGTACGGAGGCTTCGTCGCACTGTCCTACCTCTCCATGCACCCAGAGGGCCTCAGGGAGGTCTTCCTCACTGGCGGACTTGCTCCTGTCGGCAAGAGCCCTGATCAGGTCTACGAGGCCACGTTCCAACGAGTGGTGGAGCGCAATGAGCAGTACTATGCCAAGTTCCCCGAAGACATCAAAGCCGTTCATAAGATCGTTGAATACATCGAGAGTAAAGATGGAGGTGTTCCCCTGCCCTCTGGCGGTTCACTCACTGTTCCTCGCCTCTTGACAATGGGTATCGCCTTTGGTGGCCACGGGGGTTTTGACAACGTCCACTCGGTCATCCTGCATCTCAAGTCCTCTCTCGACCAGTTTGGATTCTTTACTAGGGCGTCTCTGGTGCCGCTGGAGGGCTGGACTCCCTTTGACACCAACATCATCTACGCCATCATCCACGAAGCCATCTACTGCGACGGTCCCGGCTCGGCCTCCCGCTGGTCAGCCCACCGTGTCGGCAAGGCCCTCGAATCGTTCCCCTGGCTTAGGTCGGGCTTCTCCTCTGCCTCGACAACCGGCCCGCTGTACTTCTCGGGTGAGATGATTTTCCCATTCTTCTTTGAGACGTACCCGGAGCTGCAAGCCCTGCGTGAGGAGGCCGAGCTGTTGGCGAACCGTGACGACTGGCCTGCGCTATACGACCATGAGAAGCTCCGCCAGAACAAGGTCCCCGTCTATGCCGCATCTTATGTCGAGGATATGTACGTCGACTGCGATTTCGCTCGAGATACGGCCAAGCTGGTCAAGGCCAAGACGTTCGAGACAAACGTCATGTACCACTCTGCCCTGAGAGCCAAGGCGGAGGAGGTCCTACAGCAACTGTTTAGCTTGAGGGACGACGTCCTGGACTGAGATGGGGTATGCTGCCAATGACGTAGAAAGGGAGAGGAGTCATCACAATATGCATCCATGTAGCGACCTGGTAGATACAAAATCCCATGGGTCTGGGCAAAACAGCGGCGCTGCTGTCTGCCGGGCACAGTCTTCCCTCCCTCTCGATGCCTGAGCCGAACACCACTCATGCTGTAAAGATGTCAAGTCCTTCTCTTAAATCCTGCTGCCATTTGCCATCCATCCTGCCATGCTAATAGTAGGGTATCGTCGTCCTCTCCAGATGCTGTCTTTCGTTCTCATATGCTGTATTCCCCATTTCCCCAGCGTGTTCCATCGAGGGGAAGACCGCCATCCCTGAGATGGCATCGTGCCTCATGACTGTTTCCCTCAGTATCGCAGCAGCTAGCTCTGGGTTGCTAACCAGAAACTCGCTTGTTTCCTCTGGCACCCGCTTCCACAGCAGGGGTTGGAGAAAACCCACTCGTGCTAGCACCATCTTGAGCAAGGGATCGATCTCGGGTACGCTGTTGTATAGCTTTTTTGTCAGTTGCAGTACCTTTGTCTGTGCGGCGTCAGCCCCTGCCGTCTCTAGCATATCGACACATGAGCGCATCACGGCCTTGCGAAAGTCGTCCATAAGGAAACGGTTGGCGCATATGTAGACGTCAAGGTTGAGCTCGTAAGCCAGCAGCCATGTTCGCAAGTCCTCGCCCTGGATACGCACGGAGTGGTCTTGCATAGGCGGCGGGCCGGCATGGGCGGGTCGGTAGGGTACCGGCGGCGGATGTCGCCCAGGAGGTTGGCCTCTATGCCCTCCATTTTCACCGGGGAACCGACGAGCACCACAGTGCCAGCACATGGCGAAATCCCGCCTGGCGAGGCATCGAGGGCAACCGCACCCAGGTCGATGAACACCAGGTTGCTTCTCCTGGCCCCGGTCCGCGGCGGCTTGTCCAAGTTGCACACGTCGTCGGCGACGATATCTCCACCCCGGCCCTGGACTGCCTGAACTTCGTTCTGAGCCAGATGAATTGTCAGACGAACCTGAGTCTGAGGCGTCTGCTGGTTCTGGGGCTACTTCAACACCCTTTCCCTTGTCGATCCTTGGTTCTGAGATAGCGTCAGCTTATCCACACCAGACAAAGGACAGTGAATCTGTCTTACTCACCTAGGGCACTCGCTGCTGGCCGGATAGGTTCGAATCGACCCTCGTATAGGAAAGCGACTAGGAAGTGAAATATCGCGGGGTCCTCTTCGGGCAGGTCGATGACTTGCTCATCGGCTTCCCTGAATTCGCCGCAAAGAGCCTTCCGAAACCACTCAGCCTGGATGAGGATATCTCTGTGAACCTAGGGATTTATCAGCTCGCCTGCTCTCTGTCACATCTGCCGCTGGACCATGGACACACGTAGAATGTCTGAATATTATTCAAGGGCCCGACCCGAACTGGTATAGGCGGGGACGAATACCGCCCATCCACGGAACTGACCCAGAGATCCTCGGATGCGCTGGGGTGCTTCTTCTCATTATCTTCTTGGTAGTCTCTCTCGAGCACGACGACATTGGGCGGGCCCGAAGGCGCACTCATGGCTTCGGCCAGGGTATGGACCGTCACGGTTGTGCCACCGGCTTCTGTGGCTCGGGCCATCCTGGCGATTCGATTCCACTCACGGCGATAGATCTAGATGAGCGCGTGAGGGATCGCGAGCGCGGAAAGAAGGCTGTACAAGTAAGAAGGCAGGCGTCCGGAACGCTGGCCGAGCAGAAATAGTACCTAGCAGTATCTGCCTCTAGGTAGGCCTTCACACACACGCACCAAGGCGCACAACCACGCACACGCGCCGTGAGCACACCAACCAACGACATGTCAAACATGTGGGTGCTTGGCGACTTGCCAATGGCGAGGCGCAGCCCCCAACCTCTATCTGCCGTTTTGCGCAGAACAAGTATGGCGCCGACGCCTACAACCTTGTGCATCCGTACAAGGCGACCAGACATTTTATGCGCATACCGCATTGGTAGATCCGCAAAGGCAATATGCAGCCAGCCCGGGCGTGGCCGCCTGGCTACTGACCGCATCGTGTGCCCGTCCTGACACTCGCCAAGGATGTTGTAATCGGCCGGCATCTTGGATACCGTGGGTATAGTACTGTAGGTAGCCACGTCCGGGTCCGGGGGGACTTGCAATACCGAACATGGCGTCTCCGTCTCGCGTATCCGTACAACGGTTCCCTTTCGGTGTCAGATGTTCCATCCATGCTCGGTGACGTGAGTTTTCACGCACATCTGAGGCCCGCGCCTCATTCCGCCGCCCGAGCTGCCAGCGGCCCATCCACTGTGCTGCATGCCATCACACACTGCATCCAAACGACCCATTTGCCTGAGGCCTGGCTTCCTTCGCTGTGACTCTGCCCGCGACCGGCGCAATCAACAAGTCCCACAATTGGTTGCCTGGGCTTTGGTAAAGTTTATTCATCTCATCATCGAGTGTATCTTGATTCGTTCCTGCGAACGAGGGTAGAATCGACATGCTGCGGGAAGGCAATAGGATTGCCGCCATGCCGAGAGACACCGACCCACCGAGAGGAGCCTACTCTTCCTCCAGTTCTAGTTCTGCCTGCATCTGGAGCCCTTCAAAGCGCAAACGTTAGTACCACTGCAGAGCCAAGCAGGCAGAATGACCACTCACTCCAGATCTTGTTGGCGGCATCTGATATCACCTTTGCCTTGACCATCAGTTTTTCTTCGTACTTGTCATTGTCCTTGCCTTTCAGTCGGATCTTGTTTGGTTGGGCCTGCCAGGTTCAAGGTCCAAGGTTAGAAGTCTGAGCATTGGATCATTAGTCTAAGCTGAATTGAATTTCCTCACCTGCATCAACACGGGGAGTAGTTCCGCTGGATCTGCGTTGGCGATCGTAGCGACAGTTCGAAATCCATTCTCCCAAAATACACGACTGTGCCTCGTCAACGTCAGCTTCTTCCTAAGGGGGAAGCCTACTCACGCTGTACGACTCTTGATAAAGGGGATCTTGGCCAGTGCCAGCAGGTCAGCTCTTGCACCAGCAATAAGCCTGTCCGAGAAATGGTCCAGGGCTGCGGCCATGACACTGGGCTTGGTCAGTTGTGCAGCTTGATTCAGTTTGCGAGACACCTACCCCCATCCCATTTGCTCGCAAAATTTGATCATCCCCGCAGCGAAGCCTTGACACGTCTGCGAAAGATTCTGGACAGTCCCACGAGGCACGTCGTATTTTCGTGCCACCAGGTGTATGGGCACCTCGTTGCATAGGTCTCGTAGCTGAAGCGCGAGGTAAAAACGGCGATGGACACGAGCTAATTGTTTCTCTTCTGGGGTGACTTCTCGTAGGGTGGCACCTTGAGCCCTTATCGTTATAGTTAGTATTCGAAGCTGTATGGGATCCATGGAACTCGACTTACAGTCTAAGGATTGTGGTGGGCTTGATCCCCAAGAGGCGCAATACCCGCAAACCACTTTCGTCCAGTCCCTCCATCTCATTTCGGAATACCTGCCAGTTTACTATGATGCCGAATTCCTGGACTGGCGTAAACGTGTAGAGCACATGCATCTCCCCATCCATGACAAACGCCTGAAGCGCTCGACTGAGCTCCTTGTGAACGAAGATGCCGTCATCGGGGTCAATTGCTGATGCCACAATGGCTTTGCCAAGCTGCGTCGCAGTAAGCATCGAGAAAGAATCACGATCCACGAAGCCCATTCGCTCTATCTCTTCCAAGCTTGAGGTGATGCAATCGTTGACAAATTTGGCCGAGTGAGTATGGCTCAGCAGTGATTTAGAGAAGTAGTCATGAATGGATTCATGGCTCGTTGCTAAGCGGATGGAGATGACCTCCAACAGTGAGCTGCCTTTGGTCAGTGAATGGGCGCACGGATATCCGAGCACAGGACTTACCGCTGGATGCGACGGTTTTCGGTGTTGAGGCAGCTCGTGACTGGGGGCAGCTCGGCATTCATGAGCTCTACAACCTGCTCAAGGTCGTTTTCTCGACAACATAAATATGTCTCCCCGATAGGCGCCTTACCTTGCCTTCCAGCGCGCCCTCGCATCTGCCTGAGCATAGACGGCCCAACAAACTCGCGCCCCATCCGGCAGTTGTGAAGAATTACTCTTCTTGCAGGCCTGGAACCGTTAGTGAATATCTAGAGCCAGGGAGGAGAACCAACAGATTAATTCCGGCCGCAAGGCTACAAGTGGCGACACAGACGAGAAGAACCCCATCATCATACCCCGTGGCAATGAGGTCCCTCTCTTCAGTTGTTAGGCCGGCCTGTTTTGTTAGAAAAAATTTGACTCTTTTTGTTGTTGTTTGGGGTCCTCACATCTGATGATGTTAGCAAACATGGCTAACGAGTAAAAACAGATCCATGACATACGATGAAATGCGACTCCATAAAGCACTGTCTCCTCCAGCACTGGGTCAATGCCGGTATTCAGACTCCGAAGCTCGCCTAGCAGATCCATCCTTCTGTCAACAACTTCGGGGTTGAGTTCATTTGGGGGAGGCATTGCACGGCTGATCCATCGAGCATCCGACTCGCACATGCCACGGCTACCAGCAAACACGAGGGCACCGAAACCAGAAGTTGCAGTCTCGCAGGCGAGCGTGACGACTGCATTGAGAACCGGATCACGAAGTTCCTTGTGCGTGGATGGCTCAATCCGCCTGATAGATTTAGTGAGCGGCTGTGTTTGTGTGGGCCGATTATTTAGTTGGGCTGCGGTCCTTATGAGACTGCTGGTAGAACCCGCGGGATAGACATTTCCGTCATATACAAGATGCTCCTCGATAGGAACAGGTCGGTAGCAGGTTTCATAGCAATGGCCGTTCAACCACTGAGCCATCAAGTCCATATTCTGCCCTGAAGTGTCAGCAAGGCTGCCTTGGTGGGAGAAGTAGTTACGTACCGGAAGTGTGGCGCTCATGCCGATGATTTGGACAGGCTGCTCAAGACTCAGCAACTTGGTAGCCACGAGCTCTAGAAGATATCCTCTGTGCTCATCATCAACCATGTGCAATTCGTCAAGCACAACTGATCGGAGCTTGGTGATGGAGCAATCGTCAATTGCGGTGTTTACAAGCGCATTCGCCTAGTTCATTGTTAACCAGTCTCAATCACCAGGAAGCGCAGGCCTGGGGGTGACTGACCTTTTCCAGGGTACAGACGCCAATGTCAAAATCTGCCCACGTTGCTCGGACTTTTCCACCCCCAAAGAAGCCAACGACACGGACCGTACCTTCGTCTGCTCGTCGTCGCCAGATGCGCTTGTCGTCGTCGATGACCGTTTCGGTGGCAAGCCGCAATCCCTGTACCACGCTTCGAAGCCATCGAACTTTCTCTTGAACGAGAGCCACATAAGGCAGAACAAGAAGTGCCTTTGTGCCCTTTTCCTCCAGTATCCTCTTGAGCATGAGTACTGCCGCCGTTTAGCTTCCGCCCTTCAGTTCTAGCATTCAGCTCACCATCAGCAACCAGTGACTTGCCACCACCGGTGGGAGCACAATAGACGAGGTTTTTCTCTCCTGTCAAGAGGCCAGGTCCCTTGAGACAGGATTTTTGCCATGGGTATATTTGCTTGATACCAAGAGCAGCAAAATTGTCCACCAAGTGCCGTGGTAGACCATACGTCGGGTGTTTCAAAGCTAACTCGGGGTCGTGAGAGGCTGTAGGAGTCGCAGCTATCGATCTCCGTTGAGAATATTCAGAGGGTCCCACTCGCTCGTCGAGGTTCACGATGCGACTGGGAGAGATTCTGGGAGGAGCACTGGGTAGACTAGTAGCTCGCTGGAATTGGACACTGGTCCGAGAGGCGGACGATCGAGGCTTGTGATCATCTCCGGTGTTGGATAGACTTCTCTTATGTCCGGCAATTGATGTGGTAGCGAATGTTGTCTTTCGATCATGGGCAGCTTCCACACTGGTTGTGTGCATTAACCCTCGTATACTTTTCATCGTGAGCAACAAGACAAGCCAAGGACAATGAAAGCAAACGAAAACAAGAAATCAAGAAAAAGGAATGGACAACGGCCACAAACATCTCCAGCTACTCTGACATGAAAGAAAGATCCTCCTTGAAGAGGTGACGTGACACACGCGTTTAGGCGTGTTAGGAAAGGCAGGCAGAAACGCGATGTCACGTGGGCGACAAGTCGTCAAGGAAGGACAGGTTTGCGGTCTGGGCAGGTGCGCTTGAAGGCAAGAGCCACTCAAACGCGGGGCGTTCCTGACACCACACGACAAGCTGCAGCCGATTTGCAGGGCTCTGGCTGAGTGGTGCCCCGCGGCAAGATATGGCGCCGTGATTGGCCTGCCCCCGGGAATGAACCCTGTGCGGTTCTCTCCGACCGCCCAGCATAAACCTGTCTCTTTAGTCGTCAGTAGCACCCTAGGATCCATTGCGTATTTGTTAGGTCGGTGAGACCTCGCTGAAGGTTCTTGATCAGGCTGTAGGATTGGCCGCCTTGTTCACTGAGCTGCGGGAATTTCATGCAAATCTCGAAATCTTCCACAAAGCGACTCGGTTCCCCGTTCTTCTTCATTTGTGGTTTGCCGATGCAGTGCCTTGTTCCTTGGTACCTCGCGGGCGGCGTCCCAGCCATGCGGCGTCATGCTTGTCCCTACAACGTCGTGCTTAAGTCACTTTTGGACGACCAAGGGAATGGGCTTCTGTCTTGAGACGAAAAATCGCCAGAATTCATTCCTATTGAAATTTATTGCAGCATATACCTTGCACTCGAGATTGGACCGAGATACTCATGCTTAGCCGAATCGAAATGTCGTCGCCCACCACCTGCACTAGGAACAAGTACCTGCTGGCTTCCATACCTCTCCCTCCTAGCCCCACGACCCTTCACGTTTTTTGAGGGGCGGGGTTTTGGGGGTGCCATTTCGATCCATTGAATCTTGATTCGACGACAACACCATGCAGACCACAGCGTAGTGCAGCATTCTCTGCAGCCCTGGCCCAAGCCAAAGGGCTTCCGCTCCCCTCTTGTTGTTGTTGATGAATCCGTGCTGTACAGTAGAGTTGGCAGCGGCGAGATGCCAGATGCACGCGTCTCGGCGCCTACTCTACCATCGGATCGGCTGATCGCTGGGCCATCCACCATCCCCGAGACATGCCCGCCGTCGCTTGTCCTGACCATGATCCATGCCCGAGTGGTATAATGGTTGTGTGATTTAAATGCAATTGACCCAATCTCACGAACTCGGGCCACCCATGCTGGATCAATGGCCGAACAACCTACCTCCCGTACGCTCTGTCCCTCTCCCCGGGGAAGGGAAGGCATCCAGAGCCTCATCCAAGTATCTCGGCTGTTCTCTGGCGTGCAAGCTCAGGCCCCAGCTCAGGCGGCCGGCTAAAATGACTGGCATGTGCTACAGAGGTCGGATTCGACAGGACAAATGAAACGTTCGTGTCGACAAGGCCTGGCTCATCTTTGCGGTCGCCTCTGCCAACGTCTGGTAGATTGCGACAGCGAGGGAGTTGAGACATTCCCAGGCGGGCCATGGTACGAAATGGTTGTGGTCCAGAAAAAGCCTGTCCGAACAGGGGGGAGGGGCGGGGGCATGCCACCCTCCATCCATCCACCCTGGGGCCACGCCAGGCTTTTCCAGAGAGGGAAGAGCGCCAGAGTGGGAGAAGAGCAGGACGGACGGGGACCTGATAGGGATGCATTGATGGGCTCTCAGTCAAGGCGGACAAGTGCTTCGTTTATCTGCTAGGGCGGGCGGCATGTCTGAGTGGCTTCTCGAGAACAGTACAGTCCCCCAAGATGAGGTGGACTCCATCGATGGATGGATTGGATACGTACCGGCCATGGATGGCTGGCCATGGACCACTCACTCACACTCACACTCGCTGCAGGCAATGGAAGTGGAAGCCAGGGCCTCGGGGCCACCCATCCAACCGGAGCCCCGGCCACGCCGGTGGAGCTGGCTCTTTACTACGCCAGCTCAATCCTTAGCCCTATTACCGACTGCCTCCGTCAGCTTCCACGAGGATCTCAACATCATCACCGCACATCCGTTTTTCTGGCGCGAAATTGGCCGCTTCTCGAGTCTGGATCTGGCCTGGCACGCCTGGGTCCACGGATGCTTGAGGGGAAACGCCTAGTGCTACGGTAGGCGGACCCTAACAGATTGGCCCCATGCCGTCGGTAATGGTTCGCTGTCTATAATGCCAGCCCTTCCTTGCCTGCAGCTTGAAAAAACTCGACGATGCTGATGATTGTTGCTGCGTGTCGAGGTAATGGTGCTGATGGAGAGTGGAATTTCGGACCTGTTTGGTGAGTGCGGGCTGCTGGAAAGGCTCCTTTCACCGCGTGCCGTGCATTCAAGGTGCCGGAATTGAGGCATGATGAGATGATCTGCGACCATGGCTTCTTGGGGGGTGGTGTGCCTTTGCTCGTCATTGCCTGTGACTCTGTGTTAGTTGGTAGGGGGGGAAATGCCGGGATGACGACAAGGGTCTTGGAAAGAGATGGAGAGAGAGGATGGGGGAGAGACAGCAAGAGAGAAAGAAGGAAAGGACGTGGGCGTTGTATATTAACGTCATCTCAGCCCCGTCTCCTGGCAAAACGATGGACGAGAGTGAGAGGGCGCAACCGCTATCGCTTGTCGGGGAACATAGGTGACGGGACCTATGGAAGACCCCCGGCTCCCTGTCGCCCTGAAGCAGAAGCAGAAGCACAAGCACACAATGGAGGTACGGGGGGCTTGATAGCGACGACTCCGTTGACAATGATTGAGTCGAGGGAGGGCGTGCAAGGGTGTGCGAGATGGCGACGGATGACTTGGCGCTGCCCCATGCTCCTTGTCTAAGCTCACATTTTTGACAGGTTTCATGCCTGCTCCTTTGGGCAAAATCCCTTGCCGACCTGCGCGAGTGATTGACTGCGGCAGCGATACAGATTAGAGGAGCATGGTGCGTAGAAGCCATCATGGACGTCGATCTGGGTTAAACGGCGCATGACGAACTCGGCATGGCACGGGCATGGGGGGAACTATCATGGATGGCGGAGCCGAAAGGCTGTCGAATCGAGAGGGAGGGCTTATATCCATGGCTGACCAGCCCAAGCAGGCACCGCTAGGTTGCCCCCAGAAAGAGAGCACGTTCGCCTTTGAGTATCCCGTCGGCGGCCAGAGAGACGATGGGGCAAAACGCACTTGATTAGGAGCGGAGGGCAAGCAAGCAAGCGAGACGAGACGAGAGGACAGCCCGGCCATATTTCGTACGTGTCCCGTTCCCCTTGCCGACGGACATGCTCGAGATCGCCTTACACCCATCCATTGGGGTTTTTTCTTTTCGGCGAGCAGAGGTTGTTGTCCGTATCCATGGCCCATCCTTGCCTGCGCTGCGACGACCTTGGCATCGCGAGATCTTGGTAGGCCACGGAATCTTCCCACCAAAAAAACAAACCGGCCGTATCGTCCATGGAAGCAGGCCCGGTCTGGTGGTGACCGGCTCTGTAGTGGTCCTCTCCCCGGCATGGTCTGCTCTTGTGGGAGGACCCGTGGACCCGTGGACACGCTCAGAGTTGGGTTGAGATCCCGTCGTGCTGCGAGTCCCAGATGGGCCCCCGTGGAGACTGAGGTAGCACTAGGATGCCATGTAGACATCTGGTCACGAACATCGTGCCGGGGGTGCAAGCCACCGTGTTGGGGTGATGGGCTCGGTGGGAGAGGCAAACAGGCCGCACCAGCCGTGATAGTGGCTACCTGGCGCTACCTCGAGGGTTCATGCTAACACCGCCCCCGTGCTCCTTTAGCAGCGGGTGGGCCAGGATCCATGCATCGACGGGCTGGCCAGGGCTCTTGGAGTGCCAAACGTTTCTGCTCCCGGCGCCTGGGAATCATCTCTTCCTCTTTCAACCTTGCTTCCACTCCATCACGGTAGGCAATTCTTACTTTGGTTGAGCCTCCATCTCTATTCTTTATACTCGTGACTTGTCCCTGCTGTCTCTTTATACTTCCCCTCGCCTAGAGGCGAATCTCGGCATCTCTCTCGCGCCCTTTCTATCCTCGCACCCTCCTCCGCCAACCCATCACCTCCGGGCATGCCTCCATACGCGATTCACTTCATCTCATTGTTGCGCAAGTGATTTTCTGCTGGAGGTCATGGCACAACAAAATGTGAGCTCCCCTCTTTATCTTCAAAGTCTATTCACTTTATACACTCATACCCACCATTTTTTTTTACTCGCCTCGACTCTCACACCTCGCTCTCTCTCACTCAAGCGGCGAGCTGTGCCAGCGCGGTCGCGATTGGACCCATTCTCTAACTCATCACCCAGGACTCCAAAGCTTCAGACCCTGAAGCTCACTCCATGGCCGACCCGATGACCACTCAATCAGGTTCTGATGGTGCGGCCAAGGACGCTGGCACAGACACAGCGTCACCCTACGGGACTCGCTCCCGCAACAGGACGGGCACCTCGCGCCCCAACTACGCTGAGGACAAGGACATCGACGCTGATGTCTACGACTACTATCACGACAAGAAGGACCACGAGTCCAAAAAGTCATCGCGACAGGCCAGTGCCGCCGCGAATGGTGATGCGCCCCGTGGCGGTGCCAATTCACGTAAGGCTGGCACGGACGAGGCCAAAGCCGGGCAATCTGCGAATGCCTCCAAGGAGCAGCAGCCGGCCGCTTCGAGCAATCCATCTACCACCACTCACTCAACGGGAGCTTCGCAGCCTACACGAAAGCGCAAGGTCGCAAACCAGTCGGCAGGGCCCACCAACCAAGGCGCCTCTGCTAATGGACCCTCCAAGAAGGCGACGACGGCCTCTGGACCGACCACGGGCATTTCGTGGCCCGAAACCAACATGTTGACTTTTGACGACTGCAAGGCACGACCTGTCCACGGGCAGATGGTGGCCGACGATGGCACGGTGCTGGAAGCAAATGGTAACATGCTCTTCCCCCCCTCCGAGGTCCACCGTAAAATCGGACAGAGCGTGGCTAACCCGGTGATGCAGATCATGTGTACCTTGTCTGCGAGCCACCAGGAGAACCATATTACCTGGGCCGCATCATGGAGTTCCTCCACGCGCAGAATGACACCAACAAGCCCGTGGACTCAATCCGCATCAACTGGTACTACCGGCCAAAGGACATTGGGCGAAAGGCCCCGGACACGCGCTATGTCTTTGCGACGATGCACTCCGACATCAGCCCGTTGACTGCGCTCCGCGGCAAGTGTCATATTCGCCACAAGGCTGAGATCCCCAGCCTGGACGCCTACCGCAAGACGCCCGACAGCTTTTGGTATGACAAGCTGTATGACCGGTACATCCAGAAGAACTACGACCTGATCCCCACGCGCTCGATTGTCAACGTCCCTGCCAACGTGAAAAAGGTGCTCGACGAGCGCTGGAAATACGTGCTAGTTGAGCAGGGGCGTGGCAAGGAGCTCACTAGCGCCGTTAAGCTCTGCAGGAGATGCACCGGCTATTGCGCCAGGTACGTACCTCCCCCCCTGCCCCACGTCCCACCCACGTCCCTCCCGTGGCTGACCTCATACCTCCAGCAACGATTCGGTTGACTGCGCTGTGTGTCAAAACACGTATCATATGAATTGTGTCAAGCCGCCCCTGCTCAAGAAGCCCTCGAGAGGATTCGCCTGGTCTTGCGCTGCGTGTAGTCGCGCGCAGGAGAGGAAGCTGGAGGCTCGCAACACCCCTAATGTCAATGACCCCAGCTTTGATGGTGATGATGACGACTTCTTGGATGAGGAGGACGATGAGATGCAGGGAGTCGACACAGGCCGCACTAGCCCCGACGGGGACGGCCACGGACCCCACGAGGGAACCGCCGAACAGATCTACCAGGCGAGCCTTTGGCCTTATAGATACTTGGGCATGC
This sequence comes from Fusarium protoensiforme, assembly GCA_011320165.1. Taxonomy (NCBI): domain Eukaryota; kingdom Fungi; phylum Ascomycota; class Sordariomycetes; order Hypocreales; family Nectriaceae; genus Fusarium; species Fusarium protoensiforme. The sequence goes on from JAANQP010000036.1 coordinate 18,323, forward strand.
ACTGCAAACCCGAGGATGCCCTCGACTATGACGACAGAATCTACCCTCGCGCAAGTACACGGATTGGCCCACGCCACCAGGCCAATGTTCTGCCATGGCCAGGAAAGCCTGTCGAGTATGTCAAGCCGCCCGAGACCAAGAAAAATGGCAAGAAGGACACCAAGTCGAAGGAGGCACAGGCCGCCCTGGAAGCTGACAAGGCCTGGCGCGGAAAGCGACCGAAGTGGATTCAAGATATGCCTCCTGGCTATACCGTCCGAGGCGAGGATCACGACGAAGATGACCCCAAGTGCACGTCAAAGCGACTTTGGATGCCCCCATCAGAGGATGTTATTTCTAGCGACGAAATTAACAAGTACATGGAGAAGGCCAAGGCGATGGCCAAGGGACTCGGACTACCGGAGCGATCAACCAACATCGAGGACGTTGCCGCAAACACCCTGTTCCGCACCGATTTCGACACAAAACGTGCAATCAAACTTGTCCCCGAGACAGAAAAGGCGGCATTCAAGGAACCCGAATTGACTCCAACAGAATTGAAGAAGTTTGAGGAGGCAGTCGTCAAGTACGGATCTGAACTGTATCTTGTCAAGAGGCACGTCAAAACCATGCCCTTTGGCATGGTCACCCGCTTCTACTATACCTGGAAGAAATCCGAGCGTGGTAAACAGGTTTTGGCCAACATATCTGGTCGAAAGGGCAAGAAGGAGGCCAAACGCGCGGAGGCCGCTGCCAGCAAGCTCGCCGACGATGTTGCAGACAATGACGATGACTCGGCTTTCGATGCAGAGAAGGCGAACCAGAAGAAGCGTTGTTTCGTGTGTCAGTTCTGCTCTACGACGAACTCGCGCAGTTGGCGACGTGCACCAAACCCGATCCCCGGACTCGTCAATGAAAACGGCTCGAAGAACGCGAACAAGGACAAGGGCAATGAGCGCGTTGTGGCTCTATGTCGCCGATGTGCAGAGCTTTGGCGCAGATATGCCATTCGATGGGAGGACATGGAAGAGGTGGCCAAGAAGGTGGCTCAGTCTGGTGGCCGTGCCTGGAAGCGCAAGCAGGATGAAGAATTGCTCAAGGAGCTGCAGGCTGCTAAAGACCTGGGCATGATGACACCTGAACGAGCGCCGACCCCCTCGACAACTACTTCGACCACCAATGGACAAGAGCCGCCGCGCAAGAAGCTCAAGACTGCCCCCCCGGACAAGGATGCCGACAACAATCACTCCGACGCGGCCAGCGTGGCGGGATCTACCGCATCCAAGAAGAAGGATAAGAGCGTGGAAAGGGCGGCGGCGCCCGAGATGCCCAAGCCCAGAGTGCTACCTTGCGCTGTATGCGGTCAGATGGAGCCACAAGGCGACCAACGCCTGTCTTGTCGCGAGTGTCGCCTGACGGTGCACCGCAATTGCTATGGCATCATGGATAACCGCAACCCTGAGAAATGGATCTGCGATATGTGTGCCAACGACAAGAACCCCCAGGTTTCGACGGTAAGTGATACCGTGCTCATTTGCGCATGTGTGCTAACGTGATTTGCAGCACTACAAGTGTGTCCTGTGTCCTGTCGACTACACTGAGTACGACTTTGTGGAACAACCAAAGCTCACACACCACAAGAAGAAGATGTCGGAAAAGGATCGCGAGAGGGAACGCCAGGAAGTTCAAAAAGCCCGAAAGGCGGCTGAGTTCTACCGCAAGAAGCAGGAGGAGATGAATCGACCAGTCAACCCTCGCGAGCCTCTCAAACGGACCGCCGACAACAATTGGGTTCACGCAACCTGCGCGGTCTGGACACCAGAAGTCAAATTCGGCAATGCCAAGGCTCTGGAGCCTTCAGAAGGCATCCCCTCAATTCCCAGGAGCAAGTACGACGAGGTTTGCCAGGTTTGTAACAAAAAGGATGGCGCTTGCGTCTCGTGCCATCAATGCCGTATACCAAGTAAGTACTCTACGTGCAGCAAGCAGATGGCAACGGTGCTAATCAGACATGTTAGTGCATGTGGAATGCGCACGGCAGCAGGGACACGTTCTCGGCTTCGACATTATTCCCGTGAAGAGCTCCCGCCGGGATCAATTCACCACGGTGACCATCGACGGAGAGAGTGGTACAATGTCGGCGACCGTTTGGTGCAAGGACCATGCCCCAGCGAAGACGACAGTTCATCGTATGCACGATATTGTCAATGAGTCGGGGCTCAATGCTCTGCAGCTCTATGTCCAGAACTTTAAACAGGCCGATCTCACATTGACGGGTACCGTCCGCAAGGCCAATCTGATGACGACTGCAGCCAAAATGACAGGAACAACGACTCAACCAGGGCTACGCCGGTCCTCAACGACGAATATTCCTGCAGGCGGATGGATCCAGCAGCGCAGTGGGGAGACTGAGGACGCGGCCTCAGACGCCAGACAACCGGGAGAGAAGGTCTGCATCACCTGCGGCATCGATGTTAGCCCCAAGTGGTGGCCAATTGACAACTCCCAAGAGCGCGAGCTCACCAACGGGCACTATGGCACTCTTGGAAGCGAGGCCCAGAAGTTCGTGGAACAGAGGCGATTCCAGTGTCACAAGTGCCGCAAGGCCCAGCGGACCGCGAAGCCACATGCGCCACGGCGATCTCCTCCAATGGTGGAGATGGCACATCCGCCAGCGCCAGCTCCAGCTCCAGCTCCGGCTCCAGCTCCAGCGCCAGCACGAGAGCCCAGCGTGCCAGCGGCCGTCAACCCTCTACACAGCCCGCCACAGGCCATACCCGGCCACCGAGAACCGCACCCTGCCACTTACGCCTGGCCGTCTCATATCCCCCCTCAGACAGCGCCTCCTCCAATGCAGGCTCCAGCTCATGTCGCAGACCATGCCCTTGGGGCCCGACCACCACCAGCAGCTCCCCACGGATACCCGGCTCCACCGCCGCCGAGAACCTCATTTAACGATTGGGGAGCCCGACCGGGAAGCCAGCATGGATCGCCTCCTCGGCATCTCAATGGAGGGCCTCCCCCCCTTCACAACCCGCCGCATCTCTCGTCTCTGCGACCCCCACCACTGTCGGGGCCTCCGCCTCCCGCACCGCTGCCCGTAAACCACCACGGGTCGCCGCCCTATGTCAATGGACTTCCCCCGTCTCCTCGAAGACTCAACGGACCAGCGCCGCCATCGCGATATGTGCATCCGTACCAGTCACATGGACACCCCGGACCCCCGGCACATCTGCCGCCGCCAAACATGAGCAATGGAGCGCCTCCGCCTCCGCCGCCGAGGAATGACGGATTTGCTCATGGCTTACATCCGCAGAGAACACCATTCTCAGCACCTCATGCGAGCCCACCCGGTTCTCGAAGCGGGCTTCCTCCACCACACGAGCCTCCAGGATCGGCAGGTTCAATCAGCCAGCGGCAGCCGGAGAGCCGACCGATGAATGGAGCAAGTGCTAGTCCTTCATTGCGAAACCTACTATCGTGAGGTGGATCCGGAAGGTTTAAGCCATGATGGCTTGGAAGCCCTGCATGGGGCTATCTGGCATGAACTGGAGTTTTTTGCTTTCAACAACGGCAGTTATCTTTTACGAAGCAAGGAGTCGTCTGCGCTTTTCTCTTGTTTTACTCTTTCTTTTTGTAAACCCTCGCGTAGACATGCATTACTTACGAGGCGTATAAATATTTACCCAGGGAATCAGTGTTGTGGACGTTATTTTTTTGGGTGGTATTCAATTGCAAGCTGGGCGCGATGGCGAGTTGGACAAGGAAACTATGGAGAACTGGGAGGATATATATAAGACGGGAGGAAGGGAAACTTGTTCTTTTATGGCCGTGTAAGAGACAGTGAAAAGCACTTGCGGGAGGGGGTTAGCTCATAGACGACACAACGAAATGTTAAGACACTTTTAAGTGTGTTGCGCTTGATACTTGAGTGAGAGAGTGAGTGATGGATGAGTGAGCTCCTCCAGTAACAGATGAAAAGGGGAAAACAGAGTAGCCCCACTTCTCCGGAGATATGTGGGTCTCCAAGATGAACCAATCAGGAGCTGTTTCCGTTCATGTGGGTGGATGCTCGCGTGGTCGGGAGAGGGAAGGGAAGGCACCGTCCCGCGGCACTCCCTGGGGGCGAACGGTACGTACCGTGGGTTCTCTTACTCGCAGGGCAGCAGTGGGCGGAGTGCTTGGAACTGTCCATGCCCGCCCGCTAACTACCTACCTAGCTGTAGCTGGGTAGGTGCGCCTGGCAGCTGGTACCTGCCTCCCGCCTGCGCGCGCCTGTCCTGTGATTCCCATTCCCGGGACGGGTTAATCGTGGCGCCCGTGCCCGTGCTATTTGCATTTTGGGGCTGAGCTGGCCTCCTTCAGTGGCTTAGCCTTCTGGACCTGTCCAGGCTTGCTGCATCAGCTTTCCAACCTCCAACGTCAGCCGAAACAACATCCATCTCGACTCGACCACTTTGGCCGTCCATCTTGCCTTTCTGCTTGCTTGTCCAACACTACTCTCTTTCCGTCGTCATCTCGGCGACGCGGGTCCCCCCTTCTTTGATTTACCATAGGCGCAGCGACGACGAATTTCTTCCCGAGGTTATCTGTACCTATTCTGTTGATAGCCCATTCAATTGCGACACGATAGCTATCTTGCGGCTGTTCCTGGCGATCCATACCATCCCGATTGACCGATTCCGCCGCCCCCATTCCTTCGACCCAAGGAGCCTCAACCTGTCGAGCGCACTCTAAAGAGCAGAGTCGATAATTAATTACAAAACCCACAAGTTCGGGTATCTACACTGCGCAGCCATCCACCATGGCGCAAGTCCTCCTCGACCTCTTCTATTCCTTCGGGAACTGTCTCAACTGCTTCCCCGGAAACCCTAATCTCAAGATCAACAACCGAAGCTTTAAGATTCTAAGGCTCTTGGGAGAGGTGAGCCGGCGCATCCTATCCTATCCCTGCATCGGTGCTGACTATATACAGGGCGGTTTCTCATACGTCTACCTCGTCGAAGACACGTCGACCCACGAGCTCTTTGCCCTCAAGAAGATCCGATGTCCCTTTGGCGCCGAGTCGGTGCAGCAGGCCATGCGCGAGGTGGACGCCTACCGCCTCTTCTCACATGTTCCGACCATCATCTCGGCCGTCGACCACTCGGTTGCCACGGAGCGCGGCGCAGATGAGACGACAAAGACGGTCTACGTCCTGCTGCCGTACTACAAGCGCGGCAACCTCCAGGACATGATCAACGCCAACCTCGTCAACCACGACCGCTTCCCCGAGCGCCGCCTCATGCTGCTCTTCCTCGGCGTCTGCAAGGCCCTGCGCGCCATGCACGACTACAGGCCCGCCGTCGAGCGCATGGACATGGGCCACGAGGAGGATCAGCTGCACCGGGATGAGAGGAATAACACCAGGGGCAAGCGGACTGAGGAAGAAGAGGAGGGCGAGCAGGAGAGAGGTCTGCTTGAGGAGGAGAACCAAGTAAGCGGTGGCAGGTCAATTCAGCACTATGCCCACCGCGATATCAAGCCAGGTACATGCCGCAGACGAGCCATTACTGTCACCCATGCTAATCCACTTTGAAGGAAACATCATGATCGACGATACCGGATCAACCCCCATCCTCATGGACCTGGGCTCCGTCGCGCCGTCCCCAATCCCGGTAACATCACAGTCCCTCGCCCTCCAGATCCAAGACACGGCTGCCGAACACTCGACCATGCCCTACCGCGCTCCGGAGCTCTTTGACGTTCAGACTGGCACCGTCATCGACACAAAGGTCGACATCTGGTCCCTCGGCTGCACCCTCTACGCCTGCCTCGTCGGCAAGTCACCCTTCGAGATGCGCTCCGACGAGACGGGTGGCACCCTCTCCCTTTGCGTTCTTGGTGGTGACTGGCGTTTCCCCGACGAGGGCCCCGCCGGCGTCAAGCGCAACAATAGCATGCGCCCCCAGCAGCAGCAGCAACCACAAGCACCCGCCATCGAGATCAGCGAGCCCATCCGTGAGGTGGTGAGGAAGTGCTTGCGTGTCGAGCCTGCTGAGCGGCCTGATATCAACGAGCTCATTGATATGGTGCAGACCGTCATTGAGGAGCTCCCCAATGATTCTCATTAAACAACTTTGTCTTTTCATTTGGGATCTAATGGTAGGAGGTGGAGGAGTCGGTGATTGGGAGACTGTAGGATAGGAGACTTCTCCCCCTGTTGATTGGCCTTGTCTATTTGATCGAGTCTTGTCTATTCTTAGCTCGGGCACCATCCGTGTTTACTTACTAGGTACTTATCAAGGGAACGGCGTTTAGGGAATTGGAATCATAGATGCATTTGTTACTGCTCAAACAAGTCTTGCTCTGTACTCTGTCCTCTGTATCCATCCTAGCCCGTCTCGGCATTGTATCCTTGTCAATCTGTCTTGATACTCTACCAGAGACTCTACTAGAGACTCCCAGCACCTCCGGCACATCCATCAACCTAGTACAAAACGCATCTAAGCAGCTTCATTCAAACAACACTCTCAAATACCGAAAAACACGGGAATGCTTGAGGGCGGGCAATTGCACTCAATCTCGTCGTCATCCTACAACTCGAGCTTGTAGGTGGCAACCTCGAATGGCCGCAACTCAATGGATATCTTGCCCTCGGAGTGATGGATCTCTTCCAACTCGTCTTCCAGAATATTGGTCTTGGTGACCCGCTTGACGTCAAACGATGTCTGAATGATGCCGCGGCTGCGTCCACCTAGAGACTCGTATACACGGCAAATGATGCTTTGACCTTGGTTGACGCGTAGACCCTCGCCGCGGCTGACATCTTCGTCATCATGACCTCGCTTGATGGTGTCCAGGACAAGTGAATCAGATTCATCAGTGTTCACCAGCTTGATGGGTGCACTGGAGATGCTCTTGATGGCAGCCTGTGAGGCTGAAAGAGGCTTCAGAGGATTGTTGAGAGCGTACGCAGCCTTTACAGTGGCCGACGATAGACTGCCCTTGTGTGGGAGAATGGCCCATCTGATGGAATGATGTCCCATATCGGCATTGGCATCGGGGGCCTTTGGGGAACGAAGGAGCGACAGGCGCATCGTCTTGCCCGCCGTCGCGAACCCGTACTTGCTGTCGTTGAGGATCGACACACCATAGTTGCTCTCGGAGAGATCAGCAAACTTGTGGCAACACACCTCAAACTTGGCCATGTCCCAACTTGTGTTGTAGTGAGTTGGCCTCTTGGTGACGCTAAAGGCTGTCTCGTACGAGGCTTCGGTGTTGACAATGTCGACAGGGAATTCGACCTTGAGGAACTTGGAGTCCTCGTGCCAGTCGACCTCGGCTGAGCAGTCGACCTGAGAGGGCTGTCCATCAAGGGCCGCTGAGAGGGTGATGTAAGACTTGATAGAGCTGTCCTTGCTGATCTTGATATCGGTGACCAAGGTGACGCGATGAGACTTCTGCTCAAAGATCTTTGTCTTGCCATATTCAACCTGTCGGCGAGCGTCGAGGTGGTAGACCTCCACATCCCATGCCTGCCAATACAGCGGAATATCGTCAAAGATGACAAACTTGTTGGCCTTGCCGCCCTTCTCAATGACCTCGCGGTCATTCACAATGTCGTGAAGGGATGTGATGACACCGTCCTCGACAGTGAGGCGAAGCTGGCTGTTTTGCAAGACAAAGATATCTGGCGACTTCTCCATGACAGTGACAGCCGGCATGTCCTCCTGGGTCTTAAACGTGCGCAGAGCCAACAACTGGCCATCGCCGCATGCAATACCCACCTCGGACTTGGAGATCTCGACGAGTTCCTTTCGGTGCCAAGGAAGGGTGTTGACGGCCACCGACTCGCGAAGAGAGTTGATGACGCCCTCAGATACGGCAAGAGAGTCGTACAATTCTTTCAGGAGACGCTTGCCAGTCTCGAAGACTTCAGCATAGACCTAGAAAAGTTAGTAGAGATCCATGTTGACCAGACATTAGAGCTTACCTTATCAGAGTCGTCGTAGCACATCTCAATGCTGCTTCCTGGAAGACAGTCGTGGAACTGGCAGAGCAGAACTGCCTCCCACATGTCATCCAGATCCTTTGTTGGGTACTTGTACGACTTGTTCTTAAGCGACGCAATCGTGGCTAGCTGCTCAAGGTCTCGCAGCAGGACCTCAGCCTTGCGGTTGTAGAACTTGTTGTTCGCTTGAGTAGTGTAGGTGCCGCGATGAAGTTCAAAGTACAGCTCGCCATACCAGGTAGGGAACTCACTGGCCTTATGATTGAGGCGATCAAAGAAGTCATCGACTGTCGCACCAAGCTTGAGCTTGGGAATGCCACCAACAGTGTTGCTGATGCCAGCGCATCGTCGGAGCTTCTCAAAGTGCTGCCAGGTAGGGCCACCACCGCCGTCACCCTTGCCAAAGACAAGCAGAGATGAGCTATCGACGCGCATGGTCTTGTGGTTGGTGATGCTTCTCTTCAAATCACCAAAGTCGGCATTGGCGGTATAAGTCTCGGAAGGGGGCATGTGGCAAATGACCTGACTTCCATCGGGACTCACCCACATGAACGTAGTGTGAGGAAAGTTATTGATATTGTTCCAGCTCAGCTTCTGGGTCATGAAGCGATCCATGCCGGCCAGGCGGCACAGTTGAGGGAGCTGGCTCGAGTATCCAAACGTGTCAGGCAGCCAGAAGGTTCGGCATCGGGAACCAAACTCGGCCTCGAAGAATCGCTGACCGTAGAAGAACTGACGAACAAGTGATTCGCCGCTGGGCATGTTGGTGTCGTGCTCAACCCAGCTGCCGCCGATGGGGTTAAACTGGCCCTCCTTGACCTTGCGCTTGACTCGTTCGTACGCTGCAGGATAATCCTGCTTGAGCCACTTGTACTGCTGCGCCTGTGAGCAGGCAAATGTAGCCTCGGGGTAGCGATCCATGAGATCGCATTGGTTCGTCCAGGAGCGGACAACCTTGCGCCTCGTCTCGGCCCAAGGCCAGAGCCAGCAGCTGTCGATGTGGCAGTGGCCAATTCCAAAGACAACGGGCTCCTTGCCCACCTCGTAGACCTTGTGAGAGTCGACATCAGGGCCAAGGATCTCTCGGGCAATTTCGCGACACTTGAGGATAGACTCCTGGTTGTTCACCTCAAATGTGTTGATGATCTTCATGGCGACCGAGAGGGCATGGTTCTGTTCAGCCGAGTTCTCGGGGAGCTCCCGAGCGGCATCACCAAGTTCCCACATATCTATATGGAGCTTGCGAGCCGGAACGTTGATGGCGACAATGTCGGCCTTGGAGAGATTGAATCGCCTGTTGGGATCCGGCGGTGCAATGGTGGTGGTACCGTTAGGAGCATTTCCAAACATGCCGTTGCAAGCCATCTCAATGTAGATGGTGTGCTCCTCGCCGTCGCGGAGCGAGTCGGGGATGATCCATTCGATGCGCTCTCCGCTGCCCGTGAGGCCTTGGATTGGGACACCATCCTCGGTCCAAATAGTGCCCTCGTTGCTGGCATCCCAGTGAAGCTCAATGAGCTCCTCGTCCTTAATGTCGTCGGGGATGCGCAGCACCACCTTGAACCAATGGGTGGACCACGATGGGCCAAACGAGGTACCAGTGTGAGTCTCTCTGAATTCGTGTCGCACAGCCTCATCAAAGGTTGGGCGAGAGAGATCTGGTGCATCCCAGACGGAGAGTTGAACGTGAGGCTTACCCGAGTACCTGGCATTGTACATGTTCCTGCATGGCCAGAGTTAGTTCGACCGCTATTCGCCAAAAGAGGATGGATATGACATACGCCTGCAGGTTCACCTTATAGTACTGTCCTGACTTATAGAACGGTTCAATGCGGCCCTTGAGAATGCTCGTCTTTGGCACACCGACGGGCCGCTCGGCGAAGACGGGGTAGGAAGAGCCATGGCCCTTGAGCTCGCCGCCTCCACCCATAGTATCGAAGTCGAGCGGATGACCTGGAGCAGGAGGAGCAGATCGATTCGAGATGCGGCGAAGCCTTGCCGAGAGCTGATGCTGTCGCTGGCTTTCGGGCGAAGGTGAATGTCGAGGGCAGACCGCCGGGACGGAGAGCGGATGATCGGAGAGGATATCGTTGGTACTATCGAGCTGTGGTGAGCGACGCTTGACGATGATGACGTCAAACTAGAGCGAGGGACCGGAATGAGCGCTTGCGAGGGAAGATTGGGTGCGATCGGAGAGGAAGAAGCAATGTTTATATGGTTGAATTGATGAACTCAATGTTGTTTGTTGATGTGCGATTGATGGATGTGAGACGCGAGAAGCTCAGTTAAGCTCCCATCTCGCAGCCGCAGTTAGTGGTCAAGTGAGCTCCCAAGCTTCCTTCCACACGCGGCAAGCTGTGCCACCAATAGCCATACCAGACATAAAGGTTAGGCATACAACCACCAATTCACCTTCACAACATGCACGCTTTATTCTGGCAGGCTGTCCTCACACGCCAAGCTGAGAAGCGGGGGAAATCGCCCAGAACAGAACACCGCCCCAGTTGACACACTCATTGCCGCCTTCAGTCCAGGGGGGCCAGGCACTTGCTGGAGCTGGATGGAGCGCTATGACAATACCTGTCCTGGGGGAGCGGGCCCGCTAACTTTTGGACCAAAAGGTTGGGGAAAGCATCGTGGCGTGCGGGGCGGGTGTGTCGTTTTGATGCAGACGTGAACCGTGATGGAAGACGCACATACCTCATGTTGAATCGTGATGGGATATCGATGCCGTCAAAGAGTCGTATCAAGAAATCAGAGTCGGTGCAGTCAAGGGATGCTGATGTAGGACCAAAGAGGTATCATAATACTTGGGGCCCGGCCCAGAGTAGACGGGGATGGCGGTGACAAAAAAGGGTGGCATTCAAGGATGGTGAAGAGAGAAGAATTGAAATCAAATCTCACGAGACCTGCCCAGAAGTTAAATCAAGGTTGGCATTTACTTCTCTGGCTCCTTCTGGAAACCATGTGTTTATTCACTTGGCAGTTTCCGTCCTGCCTGGAAACTCTGTTCCTGTGCAAGACAGAAGTCTCACCGTGGGATACACCTGGCCTGGATTGAGTTGGGTCGTTAATGGGATTGCATATATGAGAGATTTAGAAGGAACGCAGGACGTTCGACTGAGGTTCTCGTTAGTCAGGCAGCCTCCCTCGGCTCTACAGCAGACCAACAGCCATGTCGGGTCCATCTCAGCATCAGTCCCATCAACTACCAGCCTCGTCATCTCCTCCTCCGTTCATACCCGAAGAAAGTCACTTTCTCAACGGCCATCTTACAGAGATGCTTTCAGATCTGACTTGCCCTGCAGCATGAGAAAACTCAGGAAGAGTCAGGTCCAGTCACAGTCCCTCCCTCCCCATCACAATGGACCCTCGACACAGCCAGACCCGGCTTATCTAACGGTGTCATCTCCTTCCTCTTCCCTCTGCTCAGCCAGCCATTCGGGAGAGGCCTGGGTAAAAAGAGAGGCACCCACAGGCAGCCCTAACTATCGAACGATGCCCGCCCCGTCATGACATGTTCCTCACCCGGCCGCTCCGTACAGTACGCACAAACGCCGGCCTTCCGTTTCAAGCGAAATTCCCATCTCCTCTGGTAGAGCCATTTGGTTTGCTTGAATGTGCCACCGCCAGTCCATCTGAAACTACTCAGCCGCGGTTGCGCAGCCTGCGGCCCTGGTCCCTAAGTCGTCACTCTCACTCTCACTGACCTTGTCACTCATCTTCGCGGGACGGGCAATTCTTTTTATACATGAAACGAAACGGCCAACGGGATCTAATATCCCTCATGTCCAAAAGTAGTCTGGCGCGTATGCGGATGAAAATATCTTTCATTTATAGTGTAGAGTTTCGATATAGTACGTACGTTTGCTCGCCTGGCTGAGCCACAATGTGCCAGGTGAGCAATCCTGCCCAAGGAAAACAACAGCAACAACAGACCAAAATATCTCGTGCTAGAAAAAGGTATCATCGATGTATGTATGCCATGTAAAAAAGTGAGATGCTCTTGACTCCAGTGAAGTTCATGTCTGGACTATCACCCGCCTGCAGATTTGCGCCGTTCCCAAACCAATGCCCGAATGTGTCCATCATGGTTGGAGTTTGTTGCCGATGTTTTGATGCCTTTGTCGTCGTCATTAAAGAGGTATCCCACCTCGCCCTGAAGAAAGGGCCAAAATAATTCAAGCCTTTGGGGATTGAAGGGTAGTTCATCCTGAGGATTCGCTCAGGTCGTTTCGGCTGCCAGAGCCAGTTCCAGTGCCGTGGTGAACCACCTCGGATCCGCCGTCTCCTGTGAATTCCATGTCGTCCTCGTCATCGTACAGATCATCATCCTCCACTTCGTAGTATTCATCTTCTCCTTCTCCCTCTTCATCTTCCTCCATCTCATCAAACTGCTCGGGCTCATCCAGATCACTCTCACTATCGTTGTCGCTGTCGTCAAAGTTGAGCACGCCCATGATGGGCACCTCAATCTTCTTATATTGGCTCTTGATAAGGTTGTCGGCCATCTCAAACAGCTTGGCGTCCTTGTCGGGCTGAGGGTCACGGTCCATAGAGAACTCGACCTCGGCCCGGTCGGCGACCTCGACTGTGACGGGGTTGTTGGGTGATTCTGGCTCCTCGGGGATCTGCTTGACCCAGCGGCGGACAACTTCTGTGCGAGCGATTTTGTTCTGGTTGGTTCTGCGCCTCAAGCCTGATCGGAAGCGGCGCTTCTCCCGTCGACGCCTGCGCTGGATACGATCTCTGACGTACCAGGCCACCACGAGCATGGAGGCCTGCATCATATCTTGGCACCTTTGCCGGTGCATGTTGGCCCATGCCTGGCATCGTTGCTGTTGGTAGTTGGCCACGGCTTGGCACCTCTGCTGGTAGTAGGCGGCAATGCGGGAGACCATGGCGAGGTACTTGGGATCGAGGTTTGCACCGGCAACGTTGGGAGGAGGAGGAGAGGCCTTTGGGTCGCTGGGGCCGGGGCTTCCGCCGGAGCTGAGGTTGGGTGATGAGGACATCTTGGGCTGTGAGGTCGGGGCGGGAGGAGGAGCCATCATCGAGGAGCCGTTGAGGCCGTTGAGGCCGGCTAGGCCGCTGAAGGGTTCTTGCATCGATGCTTTGCGCTTGAGGTTGTTCTGATAGGGCCTTGGGACAGGAGGTTTAGGAAAGGCGTGGCTTTCCGGTGGGGGGGTCACCGGTGTGAAGGGGTTGACAGACGACATCATAGCCGCCATAGGGCGCCTGGGCTAGGGCTGGAGATCAAGTATATATATGTAGGGCGATCTCTGGGATGTTGTTCTCAGGGCACTCTCCGGGTGACGGACCGTGTGCCGACTGGGGGTGTTTGGTGTTGAGTGTGGGTTTGTGCTTGGCAAGGGTCTCGTTCCTCTTATTTTCGTCTCTGTCGACCGGACCTGGGATGTTTTATCTCGCGTTATTTCTGGGCTGTGTCGGTCGGCTGAGTGGTCGTTGGCGATATCGGGACCGAGGGCGTGTAAGTGGTGACTGTGGGGATGTCGATTGATAGCTTGCCAGGGGGCTTCAGGAAGTGGAATTGCTGAGAATGTTGTGTGTAAGCATCAACAAGAGCGCAAAAGCAGGCGCCTCCTGGGACAGCATCGCGCACAAAGGGGATATATAGCTAGGATTGCTCCGAGTCGAGCGGGTGGTCAAAATCGACAGATCCGGCCGAGGGTTTGCGCAGGGGGTCTGGCGACGTCGTGTGGCAGCGGGCCCAGAATGGGCTGAGGCTCTCGAGAATCGGCCCACGCCGACCCCGCGGCCTGGGCGAGTGGCACTGGGTGGCATTGAGTGCCGTCAGATATGCTTATGCCAGCAGCACCTCAGCAGCTGGTCGGCAGGTGCTCATTGGCGGTGCCGGGGTTCGGTCACGCCCAATCTGGAGGTATGCCGTCCCATGCCAGCCCGTTTGTACGCGATTCATGGGATGAGGAACAAGCACGACGGACGTCGACCAGAGCACCACCAGATGATGAGGCCGTGAGGACAACTCGGAGCTTAGCTTGCACTCACGGCGTTGAGCTGGCCAACGGCGGTCCGGGCGTCGTGAGTCGCTGTCCCGTCCCAAGGGGGTTCCCTGGCTCGTGGGGTCTAGAGTCGAGCGTTGGATTTGCTTTCCAGTGCCCTCTCATGTGTTGTCCTAGACTATGCCGTGATGTATCGATCGAGCTCTAGTCGTGTTGTTCTCTGCTATAGTCGTACATGGCCCCGTCGCTTCCCTTTGTTGCTCCGATCCGCCCCTCATCTCTCCCTGCCTGGCATGACTGCTCCTTGTGGAAACGATGCTGCTGCCGTGGACGAGAAATCTGGTTTTCCCTGGTCTCCTGTTGGCCGCTTCTCTGCTCGCCTTGCCTTTCTAGTCCATCCTTCTACCCAGAAATGGGTCCCCAGGCGGTAAGGGGAGTTTGCCGACTGCTACGTTGGGCCGCCTTGAACGATGGGTTCCCGTCATCTATCCTGCCTGGAGCCCTGCCCGTCGCCAGATAGAGCTCTCAAGATGGGGCTTTGGTTCAGACTTGGGCTGGCTGCTAGGCTCTCTCCGCCTTACCGCTCGGGCGCCCGCACACCGGTCAAGACACGGGATGCGAGCGGGAGCTGGGGTGCTCGCAGGTCTGGGGAGGGGAAGGGGAGGTTTCGAGGCCATCTGGTGCTGGGAGAAGATGATGATGACGCGGGCATGGGACCACGACGCATGGAAGATTTGGAAGGTAACCGGGCGCGTATCTTGGTCCTGCCCTTTTTTCTTTTTTTCGCCTAGAGCCGCGTTTCGACAGACGGACAACAGACAGACGGTCGGGGGACCCCAGTGCACCTGACTTGACAACTCGCACTGTATTTCCCTGCTTTTTCCATGACCGCCCCCAATCTCCAGGGCTCACGGTCTCTCCCTTCCAATCTCGTTGGCCTCTGGGCAGTCTCCCAGGAATGGACGGGAATCTTTCGGTACCGATGGCGCCACTGGGCCGGGCAGAACAGGCCTCCACTGGGTTCCATCCCGTCCCTCCATACCCTCCATAGGTTGTTTGAGCCGTTGCCAGCTGCCGTCTGGCGGGATTTTGGCTGCTTACAGTGACAGAGAGCCCTGTAGATGCCGGAGCAGCCGCCCTCCATTCCACCCATTCATCAAATCTCACTGCGTCCGGGGGAGTCGCATGGACCAAGGTTTTCGGTGTCGTTCGAGGGACGCTAGATTTTGTCCCTTAACTGGGTCGTTCTCACACGTTGTTCGCGAAGACCCGGATTCCTCTCGTTGGCGGCGCCTCCATGGGCCCATTCCTCCCGCTCCATGTGCTGTTCACCCACAGGCTCTGGCGCGTTTAATGATGATCCGTTTGATCTAGGTCCGACTGGCTTTTGGGAGTTGTGGTTGTTGATTTTTGATTTCTTTTTTGGTGTATTTTCTTTTTGCTTTTTTTTTTTTTTTTT
>JAANQP010000037.1:0-49870 GCA_011320165.1 Fusarium protoensiforme
CCCCCCGACCAACCTACGGTAAAGGTGGCCCCCCCCAAAAATGGATGGAGGGCTCCAAGGGACCCCCAGATTGGCGCCGTTAGCACCGACGGAACCCCTGACGTTTAGTGGCCGTCCCGCCGCCTGGATGTCTCTCCCGTCGCTCGCTTAGCGCTGATCGACCACTCTAAGAGGTCAGTCCTAGCGCCGCCGGGACTCTGTGTCGATGCGTCCTGGGATCGTGGTAGGGCAGTTGGCTCCTCTCTCTGGGGGTTCTAGTGGTCGAATCTGAGCTCCCCTACGTGGTCAGGTCGCAGCCGAACTGTCAATAATAGAATGCTGATTGCCATGCCCTGCTCTGCGTGATTGCGAGGTACGTACGTTTCTCCGGGGGGCGGTTGAACGACAGGGTTGATTCAAATCGATGATGTCCTTACCTATCACTTTTGCTCGGCAATTGGCTTGATCGACTCAGGGTCGCCAAGGGATGATAACGGGAGGGGAGTCTCCCGCTATAGCAATCGACACAGCTAATAGCACAGCAGCCTCGAAGCCCCCATGGCAGTTCGTCTTTCAACCCGATGTCAATGTCAACTCGTCAACCATGATGGTTACACTTCAGTCCCGGTAGAGTCCGGCTTCGGGATCGCACCCGTGCCTCTCTGCAACGACATGTGGGCTTGGCCTCTCAGACACACAAGATTGCACAGTAAACGCGACAGGCAGAAACACGAAATCTGAGAGGCACAGGTGAGGCTAAGGCAAGCTGCCGTTTCGTTGCGTCCAAGTAAATTTCACATCTGGCTGCATGGCGTCCAACCTTCCCCTTTTTCGCCTTGTCGCCCGTCTGCCATCACTTGGATATGACATCCACGAGACGTCAAATAGTCTCTGTCGGTAAACTCGTCATGCTCGCATAATAACATCATTCCCGCCCCATCGCTGCAGAGTCAGCACTTGCAAACGTAAACGGGCACAAGGCACGAGGCAAGCCATCATGTCCGTCGTGTCTGCCCGGACGGACGCAGAGCAAGATTGAGATGAGCCCGGGGAAGCAGAGACTGGACCGCTGGCATCGGCAGTCTCACAGCGCTAGACGCCCAGCCCCGAGCGGATTGGCCAACGGGTGACCACGGATGGCCGCCGACAAGGGCATGGGTGGCACCGACCATGGGGTTGCTGGTTCTGCTGGGAGTTTTTGCTGGCTGTTCTCGAGAGGGCCAACCTGCAACACCCTGGTCCGAGACACGGTGAGCTTTCTGCATGCCCCTTAACCACCGCAGAAAACCAGACGCCGTATTTGCTTAATTACGGTCTGCAGCTGCTGAATCCTACTGCACTTACAGCTCGCCGCTGAGGTCTTCGGGCCTTTGACAGCGCTCGGCAATTCGCTCCCGTCTTCCGTCCTCACCTCGGGCACTTCACCACCCACCGCACACCGACGCCTTGAGCTCGCCCGCCCCTTGGAGTAGCATCGGTGGCCCCCCCAGTTTCTCGTAAAACGCACAACCGTCTTTTCCGTTTTCAGGAGCTAGGACCTCGGAGGGGAGCTTGGGTCTCCTCTGAGCGTTAGCCACCCGCTGCGCTGCGGTTTGGTCGTCGTCGATAAACTCTCGACCGTCGGCTTTACCCCTGAGTGAAAGCCGCAGCACGCGCCTATCAGGGGTCGCAGATACGGCAACTAACTTGGGGTGAGCAGCGAAGTATCCACTGGCGGAGGACACAGCTGCCCTCTCAACCCTGCGCTAGGCCTATTTCGTTTTGCAGATCGCGAGGAAAATGCGTCCCCATCCATCCAATGCGCGTCTAAACGTAAACGGAGCTGGCTGTCGTGCTTACCGTTGAAGCGTTGTGTTGGTTGACATGCAGCGTCCCCTTACTAGGTCTTCAGCCGTGGTTGAGGGAAAACGGGGCTCTCTGGCGAGGTTCCTGCTTTAGTGCTTCGGCAGGTTAAATTAATACCAGCTGATTTATGCCATGCTTGCTTCTTGCGCTGTTCCAGAATCCGGGCGAGTTATGCCATCCAGCCTCCCTAGCGTTTGTCTGCTCATCATTTGGTGCATTAGGGCATCAGGTAGAGGCAGATATGACCTCAGTTGTCGCAGTAGTCGGACGGGGCCCGTCTTCTGATGCATCGCAAGCGGACGTTATGGACCGCTGAGGGTGTAAAGGCACGAGACAAAGCAATGGGCAGACAGAGTCATACCGGCGTGCATCTCAGCTTGTTCAAACCAAGCCATATGGATCCTTCAAACGGCCAGAGTCATGTGGAAGTTGGTCGTTTGTCGGGATCACGTGCAGCTGCGCCACATGTCCAGGTCGAGCCACATCCCCAGTGTCTGCCCCACCGTATCGAGCAGACAGACCAAGCTTCCCACACACATTACTTTTCCCACTGTATTCTCCCAACCCCTCCAAAAGCGGGCAGTAGCTCTTGCTCTCTCGCGTGGCCGGAAGTTTCGCTGCCACACGCGCAAACAAGCCGATTACAACATACTCCAAGCTCCATCGTTCGGGCCCCAGACTGCAATTCCTCAAAACCGCTTTTGCTGAAATTCTTCAAGATGCCTCCAGGTACGTTGAGCTTTTTTTTTCGACGTCGTTTCGACGCAGCTTCGACGCTGCCTCGCCCAAGCCTGCCGCGCGCGACGAAAGATGATCGCATCGCGATCGCGTTTGGCAAGGAGCGCTCCACAACGCCACCCGACCTCATCGCAATCGCTTCAGCGCAATCGCTAACCCCCGCGCAGCCCTCAGCGAAGACGATTTCTCTGATGCCGGTGGATTCTCTACTCCCCCGCGCGCGACTCGAAAGTCGGCCTCGGCTGGCCCCTCCTCGGATCCTAACGACGATGTTGACGCCAATGGCGAGGATTTCGAAGAGCTCGATGAGACCGAGTAAGTTGTATGCTGGCAGTACATTTGCGCAATACTTACGCGCATCAGGTATGTCGTCGAGAAGATCTTGAAGCACATCATCGAGAGCGACGTAAGTGAAATCTTGGCCACTTTGAGCATGGACGCGGCTGACGGCGATGATAGGGATCCTTGAAATTCCAGGTCAAATGGGAGGGATATGACGCCGAGGAGGACCTGACGTGGGAGCCGGAGGATAACCTCCAGTAAGTGAACAAACCTGCTGGGGCAAGGTGGTATGTCGACTGACACGTTTTTCGCAGGGAATCCGCATCGGAAATCCTCGCAGAGTACTTTGCCAACATCCCCAAACGAGAGAAGATTGTCGAGGAGACGGAAAAGGCTACCAAGACCAAGAAGCGTCGGCGAACAACCAATGGTACCCCAAGCACAACGTCAACTGCGAAGCGGTCTCGACGCGGCGCGGCGCATCCGGCCGACACGACACCTCCAGCGACTGCGAAGAAGTGGAGTCCTCCAGCCGGCTCGTGGGAGGATGAGATCGAGACGATCGATGCTTGCGAGGAAGAGGGCATCGGCAAACTGGTTGTCTATCTAATCTGGAAGAATGGCAACAAGACGAAGCATGATACCCAAATCGTCTACAAGAAGTGCCCACAGAAGGTAAGCGAAGCTGATGATAGTATGGAAATACATGCGCTGACAGCTTAGATGCTTCAATTCTACGAGCGACACGTCAAGATCATTAGAGAGGAGCAGAAGGCGCAAGTGGAGGAGGCTTAGGCGTGATGAGATGGTCACCATTTGAAGACCGGGCAGCTGGAGCCTGCTTGAGTGATGCGATCCGACCTCTGACTTGAACGGCGTTTCGGCGATCGATAAGGGATCGCGGAGTGGTTCTTCTTTTTGTTGTTTTCCTTTTTTATCTGTCGCGCGGAACGGAAACGGTATCGTTTATCCATATCTCAAGCCAACCCCCGAGGGGTTCTCGACATGTATCGAGGGCATGTGGGGTGGCGATGTTATGAGCGCATGGGAGGGAGTATTTGTTGATTTTGACGGTGCATTCACGCTGAAAGACACACGTAATTTACGGACACGAGAACGGAGAGGAGAGCTTTGCCGTGCTATAGAATTAGTACTAGGCGTATTTTCGGTGGTGAATTGAGATGGATGTACGAATATAATGGTAATTGAATGCAATCAATGAAACCATGGAAGCTCGGCCCTGAAAACAACACGCGATTTATCGTGACTGCCGACTCGGGCTGCAAAAAGGGTGACGTTTTCTGCGAGGCTGGGAAACCTCGGCAGGGTCGCAGCGTGTCAGAGCCCCTGGCGACCCCACCAAAGAACCCCTGTATGGCCTGTAAAAAGGCCTGGGCGCGACATTAGAGCCCAGCCTTGCCATTTAACGCGTCGGCAGAGGGAAAAAAAAGTCGGGTGGCGGGGCAACGACTTATATAACTGACGGTGGTGAGTCGCATACATTCCAGTTCCCTTTTTGTTTTATCGATTTATTATAGAGACGAATCATCTTTGACGATAGAAAGAGACGATTATTCACAGACACGAACAAACGACTTGAGACGAATTTACTCTGAATCATCTCACCTACAACCGTCCCTGGTTGGTCAACTCGCGAGTCACCTGCAGCTGCACTCAACAAAAGTCTATTGGGTATGTCGATTCCTGTCCCGCGAGCCAAAGATTTCTGATTTTCTAACTGTTTCACAGCCTGAGACATCTTCTTGACACTCTCCCATTTCTTGGATCGACATCTTTCTTGTCTACAACAACCCGAGACAATCTCCAACAGCCTAGCCTGTCTGCTGCAACGCACCACACCACACCACACCACACCACCACATCCTCCCTCAACCTCCGCCAAGATGAAGAGAAACGACGTCATCGCCATCATCATCATCATCCTCTTCATCATCCTCGCCGCCGTGTCGTTCGGTATCTGGAAGCTCGTCACCATGGCTAAGAACCATATGAGTGCAGCCGGAACCGGCACATCAAGCAGCGGCAGCACCGAAGACATTGCCGACTGATGGGGAAATGTCCACTACGACACACCTTTTTCTGCCTTGTTATTTTTACTATCCTGCTACAGCGATGTCGCGTTTTGCTTTCGGCAACCATTTGATGAGAAAAGGAGAGAAGACGCTTGGGGTGGTAATGTCCTTTGGGTTGATGATTCAGATACACAACTCTTCACGTTTGGGTTACGGCGCAACAATGACTGGGTTCGGTCACGGGGTCTTTATTTTCTAATTTTCTGGCCTTTTTTTTTTTTTTTTTACGAGTCAAACTGGGATCTTTCAACATGGGGAAACGAAATGAGCAAATTAGACTACTTGTATACGCCTTTTTGGCTGAAGATTGAGGGACGCCAGAGGTCCATGACGAGAAAGATAGACATGTATGAGACATGCAAATGAGAAACAAGACAACTCACTCACTCACTCGGTTTCCATTCACATACGCATTGCTCCGTACTGTGAGAACTATCTGATTTACCTGTCGGTGATAACTTGCGGAGGAAAGCCAACTGATTCAGACTCTAGAGCAAAGTCATGTTGGTGAATATATCATGATTCTCGCGCATATATATCCAAGATAGACCCAGTCTGCCCTCATCAACCAACATTACCCAAACCTACAACCTCCATTATAGTACAACCTCAACACCTCATTCACTCTTTTTTAAACAACAGACACAATGGGCAAGGTAATACTCACCCTTCCTATTCATGGCGGCCGCGGCCAGCCCAACGAGACCGAGGACCAACGCCTCAAGCCTCACCTCCACGAGGGCGACCTCCCCGACTACAGCAAGTTCCCCTACAGCACCTTCTTCCCCGAGGACCACGAGGACAAGAGCAAGAGCAAGAGCAAGAGCAAGGACCCCCTGCTGGACAAGTCCTCCCCCGAGTACCGAAAGCGCGTCAAGGAGACGCTCGACGCCCTCCAGGACGAATACCAGAAGGCCTACGAGTGGTACAAGGAGTGCAACCAAGTTGTTCTCGCCGCCAAGGAGGAGCGGGACCAGCTGTTCTGGAACATGGCCGTCCTCGACCTCCACAACGTCGCCAAGTACATGCGGAGCGAGAACCCCATCCACGAGGACGTCGGCAAGATGCAGAGCGAGATCCGAGATCGGACCATCGACAGCCCCGAGTACTGCCTGAAGCTCCGGGCCCGCAAGACGCACAGGTTCAACCTGTTCAAGATCGAGATGGCTCTCGAGGCCGGTCTGAGGGAGCTCGCGAGGCTGGACGGTGCCGACTCTGACGCGTTCCGTCAGCTTCGCAACATGTGGGCGAGGCGCCAGAGTCTCAATTCCGACGATGTGAGTCAACCGTCGACATGCTGGTCCCACAACAATGTGATTGATGATTGACGGTCCCGGCGTCATCTGTTTCTGTACCCCGGATTCGCGGATCAAAGGTCTGAGATGCTGGGCGAGGGCGTCTTGCAGGCTGAGGAGGGTTTTCCTTATATCACAGAGGACGGGGTGTTTGTCGAAGACAGCCGGGGGTAAAGTCGGGGCTGGTGTCGTTACTAGACGAGAGAGAATAAGCTTCCATGGGGGAGTTGACGGTGTGTTCAGTGATGGCAAGTCCCGGATTGCATCAACGAGTTCAATATAGCCGAGCAACTCTAATAGCATTAACAATAATTAAAAAAAAAAACAATTCAATTCGAAGAGATTACGCCAAGTTGCTTGATTCAGTGTCTGAAGGTTGTTGAGATGCTGGCTTCTGATTGGCCAAGAGCCCCGGCTCCGGCTCAAAAGGGCAACTGGTGTCTGACTCTCGACACCGAGACAACGAGGCAGCAGCTCATTGCATTGCGAGGATGATAATTGCGGTCAATAGTCTAACCGATTTTAACAGAAAAGGGGGCCGTCATTGCGCGTTTGTTGAAATATCCGAGGTGCAAAGCAAAGGATGTAACACAGCCTCAATCAAGGAGAGATAGTTAAACCACAGTTTCAATTTCCCTTTGCCGTGTCGCGGCGGTCTATTCTTGTCTATACATGAGGGACCAGTCTATTTCCCCAGATGTGCCATCCATTGTATATCCTACCCATCCGTATATCCGTCCCATAAGGACTAGTTATCCAACCTTTTCCCAGCCATAACCCATTTATAGTTCATGTCTCTTTAAAAGGCAGTTCCGTTACCAGGGAGAGGAGTGGGAGTGGGAACGACGGCAGGGGCAGTGGGGACTATCCATTGTCAGCAAGACATTCTTCAATTCCAGCATCTATTGTTTGAGCTACTCACAGGAGGCTTCATGAACACCTTGGCTGGCTGTAGGGAAAGGGGGCTCCTGGCCCTGAACTCGGGCACCCCGGTTGGGGTTCCAGGGACGGGTGTTGTTAAAGGATGGAGGCATGAAGCCAGAGACCTGAGGAGGTTGGTCTGTGAAAGGTGTCAGAGTCCACGGCCAGCAGGATCCTAGTCATGGGGCTACTCACTCTGGATAGGAGCAGGAAGAGCAGACACGAGAGAGGCCGAAGCGGCAAGAAGGAAGGCGATAACACCGGTGGTCTTCATGTTGACGGTCGTAGAGTTGAAGGAATGTAAAGGTATGTGACGGGACGGGGTAGTGATTGATACAGCGAAGAGATATGGTCTTTGTAGCGAAGGAGACCAGCTCAGGGAAATCAAGTCAAGAGAGAGATGAGGGTCACAGACCGGAAAGAATGTTCTACTGAAGAAAGAATGTAACAGACACAGACACAAGAAGACAAGACCACTCGAGGAGAAAGCAAGCGACCGTCCTATATACCTCCCTCGGACCCCCTAGCACGCAACATCCCGTCTCTTATCACAAGTGGAAACCAAAAAAAGGAACCCATATGGGGAAAGCTTAGCCCCATGCACTGTCATCGAGGAAAAGTTCCTTATCCACACGTTCCTGGCGCCTCTCGCCTCTACCTACAGTGCCGGGTCCTTGTCGTCGGTAGAGCCGCCCTTGATTGGGCGCGGGACGCTCGAGTTGATGAAACATGGGACAAGTCCGGGGTGGATCCAACAGGAGGAAAGAAAAGCTTGTTACTCTAGTCTGGACTCTTCTTTTCTTGTTTCTCGGAGCTTGGACCTGGATGGGTTGGTGAAGTTGGCGAACTGGTTCACACACCATCTTTATTCTTGACGTGAAGACCCGTCATCTTTTTTTTTCCTTTGACCTGAATTCTTCTTATTCTTGAATGGTTTCTTCCGTTGAAGCATGGAATCTTCCGCATGGCTCCAGTTTACAACACAGTTAAAACATATACTGTCCAAGTCTGACATCCAACCACCATCAACCTTGGGTTCCATAAAAGGAGAAAGAAACACGCAAGACGGAGTTAAAAAAAAAAAAACAAGGCACCAAAAAATAGCACTAATACGAGTCAACCCGTAGACCAGCCACACCGGTGACATGGCGCCGCGGTTCCTTGACAGCTGCCGTTTCAAAACTTCTCCACCGTGGCGCCGATCCAGAGCAAGATGGACCAGAAGACCTGCTCAAGATGGAAACCCGAGGATAAGAGGGTGTGCGGCACACTGAGTTCTGGCACATGCAAGGTACGCGAGTGTAGATCTCGGAAAGGTTGTGTCGGTGCCTGGCCCATTCGATTCGCGTCGTTCCATCATGGGCGGCCCTATCATGGATAAGACCCAGCACCGTGGCATGTGTTTGGCTGAGTATGGATGCTGGGATGATGATCCAATGATACGAGGACATCGTATTTCACGTCCATAGCTTGATAACGATTTCTCACTTGCCCAAGTAACCGATGGATCTCGGACTGGCCGTCGTCATGGCTGATGAGATAGATATCCCATCCCTGCTTTCTATGGGCCATGCCTGTCTATATATGCTTTTTTCCTTTCCTTCCTTCTAAGCAGCTCAGGTATCATGATGCATTCTTTTTCCAAAAACAAGCATCCTGCTCCCACGGGGTATCCGTCCGTCCGTCCCTGCATCCATCCCATCACCAACTCATGAGCCCCCTCGCGCGGTCAAATCCGCCCCGCAGCTGGCTCTCGGGCTTGACCACCTTGCCTCGCAGCACTGTGTAGCGGATTAGGTTCTCGCAGTCCTCGGGCTTGACTCGTGCTAGCCAGATGCCCTGCGAGGCTCCGACGGTGCCCTCTGAGCCATTTGTTTCGGCGCCGTTGGTCTTCTGAGCCCCATTCGTCGTCCCGTTGGTCTCGCCCGGCGTCGTGTCGTCCAAGCCAAAGGCGTTTGGTCGACGATAGATCATAACGTTGGCAGAGTACTTGTGGCCTCCCACATGGCTGATGTAGTAGATTCCCACACCACCTGGCCTCTCGTCATGCAGGTCCCGGTACAGACCCAGCGGCCTCAGCTGGCGCTCAAACTCCTTCCTCAGAATCGGGGCGCTCTGGGCACACCGTGCATCTCGTGTCCGGTGACTGCACATGAGAATCACGGCGTTGTGCGGGCAGTCAGTCAAGGACAGGGCGGGAACCCCAGCATCGGGGTCCGGGGAAGGGAGGGAAGCTGGTAGAGGCGTGGGGGAGAGGGGGGAGGTGCTTGTGGGTGCAAGGTTGATGACCTCGGTGATGAGTTGAGGGGCATTGAGAGGGTGAGCATTGTGGATGAGCTTAAAGGCCGGGAGGAGGAGCAGAGTGGTGGGCTCCGAGTAGTCGTCGGTGTCGTGAGGAGTGGGCATGTTGGATGCCGAGAGCATGAGTTTCTAGGACATGTCAACAGTCAAGTCATGATGGCCCAATGAACTCTCATAATGAAGATGAAGACAAGCTCGTACGAGAGTTCACACGGTAGACACAATACTCACCCCGTTGGTAGGCGCACTCGCCTTCTCCACGGCCTGCATGACGCTCCCCTTCTCTTCCGCCACATCCCTCACCCAATCCGTCTTGCCCGTCCCCACGAGCAGATGCGTGCTCCACGCCTTGATCTGCCCATACAGCACATCCTCAGTCTCGATCTTGAACCCCCTGGGATACCGCGCGGTGCAGCCGTCGCAGTCGTGCAGGCACTCCTCCCCGTCGACCTTGGGGTCCACCTTGACAAACAGCTCCGTGGCCGAGGGCGGCTGCGGCGCGCCTCCGCCCAGGACCGAGCTCACAAACGACTTGAGGGAGAGGGCCATTCTCTGCTTCGCGGGCATGCGCGGGAGGGAAGACGGTGGAGCGGCGGTTGTGGAGGAGGGAGGAAGGGAAGGGGAGGAGGAGGAGGAGGCCATTGTATAAGACACGGTAAACGGTTCCGGTAGATATTTGGGCCGTCACTCCAGTCAGTCAATTGGATTCGGTTCGGCACTGGACTGCACCGCCTGCCTGATCCACTGAAAAGATTCTGTGGGATCGGCTTGTATGGTGGGATATTTTGTTCCCTCTCAGGATTGGAAATGATAATCCTTGGCTCCAGCCCTAAGAGGAATCGCTACCCAGACTAATCAGATTGATAATCAGCGCAAAATACGAACCAAAAGATTCTTCACCATCCGAAAATCAATTCAACCCAGACAGAAACTGGTCGGTTTATATACTGTTTCCCCCCCTTTGCAATAAGCCGCTATCTCCTACTCGCTGTATTGTTCGCCCCCGGACTCTCCGCCTATCTCCGACCACCGAAATGGCCCTACCGCATTACTTACGCACGTCATTACGTCGGCTCTTTGAGAGGGGCACCAAAAGTTATCAGATCCTGTCACCTGGTCTAGATTTCGGTTCGGTTTCCGTAGCGAGTCGAGACCCCTGCCTGCTTGGAGGTAAAGTCCGCGTCTTTTGCTCGGTAAAAGTTGTGAAAAAGGACACGAGGAGTGCTCAGCTTCGCCTCGTCCCATCACCACTCACTGTCTGCAATGCTGAATTGGCCAGCAGGCGTGATTGGTTTAGTGGTACAATGCAAATACCAACTTGGATATGCAGTACATTTCCTTCTGGTGACAAGTCGCATTTGCTCTCTATGCGTTGTTCTGGCCCCCTGTTGCTGCGATTGAATCTTTTCTGAATAGGCTAGAATCGAGAAGGTTCCAAAGCCAATTAATGTCCTGTGGGAATGAGCATGGTGATGTTGGAAATGGTAGGTGATCCAGGCACTATGAGATATCGATGGGACGGGACAAACATCCATGGAAGCATCCATGTCCAATAAAGTTGAACAAGATTGCTTTACCAAGCATGAGTCTGCAAGGGCTGTCATTTGACCTGGAAGCGCGTGAGGTTGTGCATATCCTGTTGTAAGCCATGATGGCTCTTCCCGGATACACCCCACGTCGGTCGAGGTTGCTGATTACGACGTCGGCAATCAGCCAAGACCAGATTCGTCTCGGTCGGCAGAAAACCCCCCCAAGCTCTCCATCAAAACTAGCTACATATCCCTCTCGACCCCCAAACTCGCAAACTGGACCAAGTGGGCTTTCGTCTCTGCTGCTCTCCACACCCTCCCACGCCTGCAAGATGCAAGAAACCTGGACCGGTACGCAGGGGCTGACGGACAGGACGGGCCTGTATGTAATCCCTAATCCCGTCCCGTACGGGGGCGGGGGAGGCCGAGGCAGCCCAGGACAGGCTCACCGAGGTATCAGTTACGCACAAGGACGAGAATGCTTGACTAACGGGAACCGGAAGCAGACTCGGCGACGGACCGTCCTTTTTTTCACCAGCGACTCGACCATGCAGCTAGAGGTCTCATGCGCCATGCTCCTCTGCTGTGCATGCCATGTTGCGTGGGGAGTGAGCGAGGTGGCGGACGATCAACAGCCTAACCAGCTGCCATCTACAGCAAGCTACATACTACGTAGGAGGAAAGCCGGACAGCACGCACGACACCCACGCGCTGCCATTCGATGGCTGGGCCCTGTACCAGAGATCGTGTGCCCACTCGCCGTTTATAGCGCCTGGCCGCTAATAGAGAAACGAAAGAGAGACGGGAGGGAGCCATTTTCTGTATTGCATCACAGGGTATCCGTCAGTAAGACTGGGCCCCGAGGCCTCGTCCATCGCTCGGCGCCGCTCTCCACTGGCGCCGCCCCACGACGACATGTCGGCGATGGTTCCTCCTGCCGATGGATGGACGGCGGGTACTTATACGTCGTGGACGCTTCCGGTCCCGACCCGATCAATGTCTCGTTTCGTTTAGGCTTTGCCCGGCTTGGCCTGAAGGATCTGTCTCTCGGTCTGAGTTGTCTTGTTTTGATTTGTTTTGTCTGTCCGTTCTGGGCTTTTTGCTTTTGGGCACATTTCGAGGCCAGACTCGCTTAGAGGCGGCAGCAATTCTCCAAAAACCCATCCCAGACGGGAAAAAGAGCTTTCAAGTGTTGGAAAACCAGAAAAGTCACTGTCTTGAGAGAAAAAAAGGGTAAAGGGCTCGGTTATCTGATCAAAAAGAGATCTCATCTTGGTTCCACTTCACGAACAATTGCGGGTCCCCCCAAGGCGTTCCTTTCTTTCGGACGAAGAAACCGCAAAGCGCTACCGGCCTCGGGCCTATTCTCACCAAACTCCCAAATGCTCGCCAGCAGAAGTACGGCCCGAGCCCTCCTGGGCCGCAGTGCTCTAAGGTGCAGTGTCCGGCGCGGCTTCACCACATCGTCAAGCCGTGTTAGCCCCGAGGCTTCGGCGTCCAGTCATGGCAGCTCCGACAAGACTTCAGGTTGGTCTGGATCAAGGGTCTTGGCTGTTGCTGTTGGAGCCGGTGCTCTTGGTTGGGGAGTCGCCAGTTTGAGCAGACAAGGTGATGCTAGCCGGTCTTTGGAACCAGTTGCCCACCAGTCATCCGAGTCTCGTTACGCTACACTGCCCGAGATGGAAAAGGTAGAGACATTTTTAAGAATTCTCATTGTTCAGAGACTGACTTGCAAAGGCCATCCAGAAAATCGAGAAAGAAGTTGGTGTCGAAGGCTTCATCTCGACAGACCCCGAGGATCTTCATGCCCATGGCTATTCAGAGTGGTCGACCGTCAACCCTGACACCCTACCCGTGGCAGTGGCGTATCCCCGTACAACAGAGCAGGTATCAGTCATAGCCCGCATCTGTCACGAGCACCACGTGCCCATCATCCCCTACTCTGGCGGCTCGAGTCTCGAAGGCAACTTCTCGGCCCCCTACGGAGGAGTCAGCGTCGACTTTGCCTACATGGACAAGATCATCCAGTTCAACAAGGATGATATGGACATTGTGGTTCAGCCTAGTATCGGGTGGCAGGATCTCAATGCGCAATTATTGAAGATGGGCAGCGGACTCTTTTTCCCTGTTGATCCTGGTATGCAGAATGTGTCATCTTGGGGAGGCTCAGAGGCTGACTAGAAACGACAGGCCCGAGTGCCAAGATTGGCGGTATGATTGGGACAAATTGCTCTGGCACCAATGCTGTAAGGTATGGTACCATGAAGGACTGGGTCATCAATTTGACTGTTGTCCTGTCTGACGGGCGTATCATCAAGACAAGGAGAAGACCGCGCAAGTCATCGGCTGGTTATAACTTGAACGGACTCTTTGTTGGCTCCGAGGGAACTCTAGGCCTCGTCACAGAAGGTATAAAGTCCATAGCCCCTTTTGAGTATCGATCCAAGCTGACACTCGCAGCCACCCTCAAGCTAGCCGTTATCCCTGAGGAGTATTCGGTGGCCGTCGTCACATTCCCCAGCATCCGTGATGCCGCCGCCGCAGCAGCCGGCGTCATGCAGACAGGCATCCCAGTCGCCGCGATGGAGATCATGGACGACGTGCAGATGAGGGTGATCAACCTAGGCGGCGCTACCAAGCCACGAATCTGGAAGGAGACGCCGACGTTATTCTTCAAGTTCTCGGGCACCAAGGAGGGCGTCAGGGATAACATCACGCGGGTGCAGCAGATCACGGCGGCCAACAAGGGCGGCGACTTTGAGTTTGCGCGAGATGAACGCGAGCAGAAGCTGCTGTGGTCTGCGAGAAAGGAGTCGCTCTGGTCAATGCTGTCCCTGAGAAAGAGTGGCCAAGATGTTTGTGAGTGATATGCCTCCTGTAGGGTGTTACAAGTCGACTGACATTCTTTGATAGGGAGCACTGATGTGGCAGTCCCCTTTAGCCGTCTCGCCGACATTATCGAGGTGAGCAAAAAGGAGATGGACGAGCTCGGTCTTTTCGCTGGGATCCTAGGCCATGTCGGTGACGGCAACTTCCACGAAGGCATCATGTACAACAAAGATGTGCCCGGAGAACGTGCCAAGGTGGAAAAGTGCGTCAAGAACATGGTGAGGCGGGCGCTCGACATGGAGGGCACGTGCACAGGGGAACACTCGATCGGATGGGGCAAGAAGGAGAGTTTGCTGTGGGAGGTTGGGCCCGAGACGCTGGCAGTCATGGCGACGCTGAAGAGGGCGCTGGATCCTCGATGGGTCATGAACCCAGGCAAGATCATGGACGTGCCGTGGGAGAGGACCGAATATCCAGGGGCTGAGACTGCAGTGTCGCCCAACAGGGTTGTGAGGAGCGAGTAAGGGAGGTGTTGGTGCATTGCATGGTATAAGAAAAGACTGGAGACTAGTTATTCAAAATGTATATGAGTGCATACTAGAGTCTAACCTCTGTACCTATCTATACGTTTGTGTTGATATGGTGATGACAATCCTCCGGGATGATGTAGGGTAACCAACCCCCTGAGCTCAGGTTTGGTAGATGCAACAAGTATTTCCTCACGAGATCAACAGAACATGACATTACGGCTCAAGTTGTTGTCCAGTGGGACATTGCGTATACTAGTGATTGGTTTGGTGGTGCAGATGAGGAGTAAAGGGGCATATTTGCCATTCTTGTTTGCTCATGTGTGACGGACGCAGCTATCCGTGTGGCAGGCATTACTGACAAATGACACACTATCCTTCAGACACCTTGACGGGAACAAATGCGTGGGAATGCATTCGTTGATTTCTCATCTTCCTGTTGCTAGAAGTACTTGGCACTTTCATGTAGGTGGCTACCTATTGCTGACAGTGCCCATAAAGCTGGCAACAGCTGCAACTAGCTCCTGCTTTGTTTCCCCCCTCCCATTTTTGTCACCCCATCTCCAAGAGACACGGAATTTCTTCCTCATCATCCAGATTGCTGCCAATCAGGCATTTATTATCTTTGGGAACTCTATAATATGCTGCTGCTGCTCCACTGAATCACTGTCGCAGCGCATCTGCCTCTTCGCATCGACCCCGAGAGGCCTCTCATCTTCTTGAATCTCTGCTCTCTCCTCCCCAGACATCTATCCGCTCAGCCACGCACGCATAAGATCTTCTATCGACATACTTCCCTACCTTCTTGATACAGCATCTTCCAGCAACATCACCTCCAAGATAACCGTGGCGACAAGTTGAACCATGAGCTCCCAGAGGCCCCCTCCTCGGGGCCCTTCCAAAGGCCATAAGCGGCCGATGAAACTAGGAAAGCCAGGAAGGCCTGGAAAAGAAACCCAGAGCCCGACAAACGATGCGCTCGCGTTCCAACCCCCCGCCGAGTGGCAGACATGGCCCGAGATGACCATCCAGCTCGACAGGTTGCCCAGGTCCGTCACCACCTCCGATCTCTGGGACTGGTTCTCCCACGAGGGTGAGATTGCCTACATGGACATCTACGAGATCCCCCGAGATCCTGCGCTCTTCTCGGGGAAGATCAGGTTCGAGCCGCCGCCCAAGAGGGCCTTTTGGTCCACCGGCACCTACCGAGTCCCTCACCCAGACGTTCATCGATACCCCAATGGCCTCAAGATCTTCGTGAGCCCGTTCAAGATGACCCCCAAGTGTTGGGTTCGAAGCCCCGTCAGCCCAGACCGTTACCACCCCATCAAGATGACGCTGCACCCTCTCGCCATCCAGTTCGGTAGCATGCTGGGACCTCGAAGTATCAAAGTTATGAAGTCGTTCTATAACACCGTCGATGAGCATAGCCTCAAGCTTGAGCTCAGCCTCAAGGTCATGCGCTTGGCTGCCTTCTTCCCCATGGAGGTTGAGACCCGAGGCGGGAACCATGTTCGGCAGCACAAGGTCGCCATCGACTTTTCCAAGATGAAGGTCCTCCACCGGAGCCCAGCTGATGAGAATGAATGCTCCCTGGTGGTTCCAGTAAATGTTCCACCTCAGTACTACTGGAAGCAATCCAACGTTCGCTCGTCCCTCTCTGATGAGGTCAACAACTGGAGTGCTATGGAGGCGTGGCATCGTGCTACAGACCTTGTCGAACAGGCTGGAATTCCAATGAAGCATCCCGTCGCTCTACGCAACGACTACAAGGACCCAGGGTTCATCGATATTGGCCGCTGGACTACCATCCGCTTCGTCCTGGATGATAGCACCCAAGCGGCTAAGCTTGCTAACCAGCAGCTTATTAGCGCCCTGGATGATTTTAACATCACGACGCAGCTCCACGCCGACGGTGACTTTCTTGTCACTCATGGCGCACATGCAGATATGTGGAAGCACCTGGAGCAACCAACTTTGGTGGAAAATGGGAACGCCCTGGAGATGCTTCAGCAGACCTCGGACCCTATCATACATCTTCCCTTTGAGATTCGCTACCAGCTTGAGGTTTGCATCTCGCGGAACGTCCTTAATGAACACACCATCACTCTCGAATTCCTCGAGAAGCTTGTGTCGATGAACCCCAGGAAGGCTAGGCTCTATCTCGAATACCTCGCAGACCAGGGAGAGTCTATCCAGAACCCCATGTCCGTCTTCCAGAATCCTGAAGCCGAGGCCTTTTCACCCATTGCCAGAATCCCCCAGTACTGCGCGCTCGTTCGCAAAGTTGTCATCACTCCGACGACAGTCCGCTTCAATTCACCAGCCGTGGAAATGTCCAACCGGGTTATGCGACAGTACAAGCACATCCAAGATCGCTTTTTGAGAATCCAGTTTGTCGAGGAGCTGGAGAACAACAGAATCGCCGTCAACAAGGACCAGAACGACGAGATCTACAAGAGAGTCTTACGGACAATGTACCAAGGCATCCGCATTGGCGACCGCATCTACGAGTTCCTGGCCTTTGGTAGCTCCCAGCTCAGGGTGAACGGGGCATACTTCTTCTGCCCTACAGAGCATACTTCTTGCGATGATATCCGCAAGTGGATGGGGCAATTCAGCCATATCAAAGTTGTGGCCAAGTATGCTGCTCGCCTCGGCCAGTGTTTCTCGACCACACGAGAGGTCCGCGGCATTTCTTCCCCTGATACTCGAGAGATTCCTGATATTGAGCGAAACGGACACTGCTTCACGGACGGTGTGGGAAAGATATCCCCTTTCGTGGCACAGCTTGTCAACGAAGACATGGCCCTGGACATCTTTGATAAGCCGTCGGCTTTCCAGTTCCGCATGGGAGGCTGCAAGGGCGTTCTTACTGTCTGGCCGGATGCCAAGGGAATGGAGGTACATGTTCGCGAATCTCAGAAGAAGTTCGAGGCGGACTCCAAGGGTCTTGAAATCATTCGTTGCGCTGGTTTCGCAACGGCTACTCTTAACCGACAGACCATCACCATCCTCGAGAGCCTGGGAGTTCCCATCAAAGCCTTCACGGATCTGCTGGATCAGCAGCTTGGGTCGTACGAACAGGCGATGCAGGATAACCGGGTTGCTATCGAGATGCTGACTAAATTCGTCGACGAGCATCAGACAAACCTCGTCATTGCCGAGCTTCTCAAGGCCGACTTTAAGACGGATGATCTGCGCGAGCCGTTTGTCATCAATGTCCTCAGCCTTTGGAGGGCATGGTCCCTTAAACTCCTCAAGGAAAAGGCGCGAATCCAAGTCGAGAAGAGTGCGTTCGTCCTCGGCTGCGTCGACGAGACGGAGACGCTCAGAGGCCACTCAAAACACTCAGAGGGGTCCAAGCCCAAGAACATCGACATCTTACCCCAGATCTTCCTCCAGATCACAGACTCCAAGAACTACAACAAGACACACATCATCTGCGGTGTGTGTATTGTAGGGCGCAATCCATCCCTTCACCCGGGAGACATCCGTGTCGTCGAGGCGGTTGACTGCCCAAAGCTGCATCACATCAAAGACGTCGTCGTGTTTCCCGCAACAGGCGACCGGCCCGTCCCCAACATGTTGTCTGGCGGCGACCTCGATGGCGACGACTTCTTTGTCATGTGGGAGCCGAGCCTGATGCCCAAGACATGGAACTATTCCCCCATGGATTACGCAGCCCCCAAGCCTCAGGAGTTGGATCGCGACGTCAACGTTGATGACCTCAGGAACTTTTTCGTCAAGTACCTGAAGAACGATAAACTCCCGCTTATTGCAACCTCGCATCTGGCCTTCGCCGATGAACTTGGGCCCATGTCCCCAAAATGTGAGTACTGCTGGCTATACCCTGCTCCTTGTTTAACCTGTCTGATCACACATGTAGGTCTCGAGCTCGCAGAGCTACACTCCAAAGCCGTGGACTATCCCAAGACTGGGGAGCCGGCGACACTGAGGCGTGACCAACAACCCCGAAAGTGGCCACACTTTATGGAGAAGAAAAACATTTACCACTCAAACAAGGCTCTCGGTGTCATCTACGACAAGGTTGTCAACAAGGCCATCCAGTTCAACCCCGTCTGGGACAGCCCATTCGACGGCCGAATCACGAAAAATTACAAACTAGACAATGAAATACTCAAGGCAGCGAGGAGGATCAAGTCTCAGTACGACACTGCAGTCCGACGGCTGCTCAGCCAGCATGACCTCAAGACCGAGTTTGAGCTCTGGACGGGCTTCGCCATGTCAAAGCCTGCCGTGGGCAGTGATTACAAGCTGCAGGAAAGCCTCAGCCACGAATATGATGCACTGAAGTATCGATTCCGTGACATCTGCTACGAGGCTGCAGGTGGCAAGCTGACGGACCAGGTTGATCGCTTTGTGGCAGCCATGTACACGGTTACCGAGGAGGAGACAAAGATTGCACTTTTCGAACACCACCGGGGTCCCATCAACGATGCCGGACACATCCTGCAGCCTCGAAAGCTGGAGCCAAAGTCAATGCCGCTCATCAGCTTTCCATGGATCTTTCACTGGGTCTTGTGTCGTCTGGCCCTGGGCGCCAGGTATGACCCCAGGGCATCTGTTCTGGCAGCAGCCCATCGGAAGGCGACCCAACACCACAAGTCGTCTCCCGACCCCGGATCCAGCCAAGTTTCTGCATGCAGCGACCAAGAGGCCATGCCGGAGCCTGGTCTTGGGCCAGACATCCATGCCCGTCTGCCGGATGGGACAGTTGTCCATCGTGGACAGCCACTAGCCTTGTTCGAACCTGATGATGAGAGCTGCCATGACGACAATGATGCGCCATCTGAGACGTTGCTTCCCATGGCGGACGAAGGGAAGGCGTCGAGAGGCCAAGACAAGTCAGAGCTCACTGACAGCAGCAGCAGAAGCAGCAACAACAACAACAACAACAGGGGCGACGTCAGTCCGGAGGCATCGGGTGAGGCCCCCGAAGAGGGCGACACATGCGGCGGACAAGGACAGGCGACGGAGCAGGATGTGGAGGAGGAGAGCGCCATGGATCGTCTGGGACGTCTCACTGGAGAGTAGGTAACTGATGGATGGAGCTTTTGAGTTTGAGGGGGTGTTTGTTGCAAAAGCCGGGTTACACAGCAGATGAGCCTTGGGAGTCATGGCGTTGCATGAGGAGCAGGCAGGCACCCTACCTATCCTATAGAATGTCGATACAGTACGGTACGCAGCACTCGAACCAAAAGATGCGTATGTATCATCCATCCGCATGTGTCATCCGTAATCTCGAGTCAGCCCGTGACAAGACTTGGCGATCGCCAAATCACCGCTTGATGCACAGATCAGTGCGGAGGACCCATTTTTCGCCTGCGGTCACCTCCCGTCCTTCGTGCTAGATTAGCGTCAAGTAGTCAGCCTTCAGAGCCGCTTCTCGCATGGTATTGGCCGGGGGGAACCTGTTGAGGGAGAAGAGAAAACGTGGCAAGGGGGAGCCTTACGAGGAGACAATCATCTCCGTGCTTATGCAAGAGAAGCATGCCCGTCTCGAGAGGGACAGCTATCTCCTCACGCGCCAGCTGGCGGTCGTTTGTGTAAAACACCGTCTCTCCACCAACACAGCCCTCGCTGGCAGAAGTCAGGTATAAGAGCAGCGTCCAGGTGGTCCGGACCGGAAGGGGAGGATCCGCGTCCAAAACCAGGCTGTTGGAATCATCATCTAGGGGGAGTTGGGCACAGCGGTCAGCCAAGATTTCTTGCGTTGCCCGCAGATAGAGAGCATGTGTGTCCGGGAAATGTGTCCAGCATCGTCGTGGCAGGGGGGACGGATATAAGCCAGAGGCTTGGCACTGCGACGAGGCCGATCTAAATCGGGCCGCAGACACCATCACCGCCGCGGCAAGTGGGAAGAAGCCGGAGACAGCCCGACCGACGGTAGCGCGTCCGTGTGAGACATCAGGGACTGGCTGGTGCAAGAGCCGACGGGGCTAACGTCGGAAGTGAGGGTGGTGTTGAAGATGGGGACAGAGAAGTTGAGTGTGCGGAACAAAATGCAAGTTCAAGGAACATGCCGATGCACCTACAATGGCAGTCAAAGAACTGTCCCTTTGAGTAGCGGTACACTCGTATATTGGGAGATAAGCCGACAGGCTCACCGCCCCTGTAAACAAAGGTCATTAACAGTTCGCAATCTCGGCTAGCAGACACCATCGTAAACAGCCAAGTTGCTTTTTCTCTGTCGGCACTCGTAGCGTAGGACGACCAAGAGAGAAGAGAGCCCTGTGTTTCGATGCGAGTGACTGTGAAACGGATCAAACTGAGACTCACCATCGTTCCTCGACATCACCGTCTAACAGCACGTCCTTGAGCCCCGTCTCCTCCCACAGACGACGAGCAAAGTCTGGGCTGTCAACTTGGAAACGGTCATTGACCCGGACTGCCTCGCCCCGCTTCGGACGACCCGGTGTGGTCTGAAGGGGGAGGGTCTTGAGGAAGGCCACGTAGTCACGACAGAGGGAACGCGGGAAGAAGGAGGGAATGAGCACAACCTTGGATGTCAACGGATGTGGTTCAGGAGACAGGTCAACGATTGGCAGCGGAGGCCTGAACGCCGGCCAAAGAGGAATGGCGGGAGGAGCTGGTGGAGGAGCCGCAGCCCCAGGCTTGGTTGGCCTCGACGCTTTGCTCTTTGGTTTTGGCATGGCTGTTGTGCCTGGTCTACCTCGGTGGCGAGTCTCGAAACGACAATTTGAAATAGAGATGAGAATCTGGGAAAGGATTGATTAGTTATTGATGCACACCATGTACCACTTTCCCATCCAGGAGTTGATGCAGAAGAAGACTGGGGAAACCAAGACAAGAGGCCTGAGCAGGAGCTTGGCGTAATGTGCCAAAGTTGGTTGGCACTCAAGGAACTCCATATCCGTAGCCCGCACGTACAAGGAAGAGGTTCAGAGCCGACGCCGGAGCCGAGGCTGGGATGAGGCCTACTCCGTAGTATGTAGGAGACTAGGCGCGGTATCCGTACGGGTCTGTACGTAAGATACAAAGAGTGATACCTAGAGCAAATGATGGGCAGCTAGCCACCAATATCCCTCGTCTCTGACTACCCCAAGCACGAGAACGCCAGGGCTGAGGGCTGCGAAGAAGAATGGACGAACTCTGAGGGGCGATCTGCACGCAGCAGAGGATTGGGTATGGTGGCAGTCGAGGATGAGATGGTGAGGATCAGCTTGCTTTTTGCGCATATGTGGACCAAGTTGGGTAGGTCGGCACCAGTGCCAGTACCGGTACCAGTCAGTACCAGCACACAACACACCCAAGAGTGGGCCGAATGACTCGCTGCAAGAGAAGGCGGCAAAGAAGGCTGTCCGCCGTCCAGGTGCTTGGATATGCAGGCCTGGTGAACTTGGGCTAGGCAAGGTAGCCCAGCCTGGTAGACGAGGGTCGTCCCGCCCTGCTGAGCCAGCGCCAGGGACTTGGGATGAGTGAGGCGGTTGATGCCCCAATCCAGCTGAAATCACTGGCGGAAAAGGATGCGATCGTCGTTGGAGTCTGCAATGGAGACACAGAGACGCGTGTGATGGCCTGATTCTGACGATGGGATCGGCATTCCCACTCAGTTGGTGCTGACTGTCTTGGTAACAAGAATGGTTGGTGGATGGAAGAGGCTCAGATCAGAGACTCGTAGAGACTCAAACCCCCGGCCTCGGCTGCTGAGGTCGAAATAAAGGCAGGCGGCATTTGCAGGCACATCCTTGTAGCGGGACCATCACCCCGCAACATGCATGCCTCCCATGATCTACTGCAACCACAACCAGCATAGTCAGCTCTTCTTCCACATCATGACGCAAAAGTCGAGCTGTGTATGAGACCGGCGAGGCGCTTGAAATCCCCGGGTGGGAACCGCCAAAGCCATCAACGACATAGCAACCAACTGGCTACGAGCCAGGCATCGTCTTGTTGTCTCGTTTTCCAAGGCTATTGGACCGGGGCGGATGGGCGGCACACCTGTCTGATACGGTGGCTCGCCTTGCAAGTCGGCTGTTCCCTGCTAGCCATCTATCCATGGCCTTTAGCCCGCGGTCCAGGTTTGTGCCTGCATCGACCACGAATCCATGTCGAGTCCAACTCCGATCCGACGCTCGGTGTATCTCTAATGTCACCTTCCCCGATATCAAACTCCTCCGTTGTCCTAGATGTGTCAACAAAATCCCCGACTGGAGGGAAATCCCCCGGAGAACCAGGCCCGCTGCCGTCTCTCCTTGATACCCACCTGCGTGCCTGGCTCTATTGTCACGTTAGTCCCAACGATCGTGACCAGCTAGGTCACCATTGGTCATGTGTGCCTGTAAGGAGAGACCACCGCGATGGCTTAAGTTAAAACCCGGCTCCTGGACCAATGGTTCAGGAATTGCTTCTTCGCGGATCGCGATACTAGTCGAAACATATGCACCAAGGGATGCGGCGTCTTTGGCTGAACCAACTGAACCAACCATGACTGTAGCCAGGGGATCATCGCTCTTAAGCCGAGCAGCTCTGTGAGAATAAAGCCAAACCACCTCTTCCCGCGGGACTCTGTCCATCACCCAACTGACTGGTCGGCTCCGTGGAAACATGCTTGCCAGCTTCGCCCTTCTCACCATCGCCCGTGCCCTCGGCGAAACATCCGAGCAGGGAAAGCCTCAAGCCGTGGTGCGCATACGGTCATCGCAGCGACTGAGCCGCACGATACAGCGGTTCGAGACCCTATGGAGGGATTGGGTCGTATGCGCAAGGGTTCAGTATCGCAATCGTCAACACCCCGAGCTCGATAAACTCTTCTCCCGGACGTCCAGGGTCATGGCCTGCTCTGCCATGCTCATCTGCGACATCAAGATGGTGATTCGAAGAGAGGCCAAGGTGAAAGTCTCGAGCGCGCGTCTAGTAAGAATCCTGAAGACGGCACGCAAAGCCATCATCTCCGGCCAGAGAATCACACATCTCGAGCAAATGCAGTCGTGGGTCCTCCCAGAGAAGCCGCCCCCGGGAACGCCGGAATCGGATGCGTCGGTACTCGAGTACGAGCGCAGAGTGAGGCTCAACGAAAAGGCGGACACGCTAGTGCAGCGGAGGAAGAAGCCTGTCCAGTGCTGCATGTTTGTCGCCTTGGCCCTGTACCAGTTCCTGTATGGAGACGGGCTCCATGAGTTTGTCGCCGAGTACGAAGACGAGGTGGTGCGAGACACCTTTAGCCGCGCCATCTCGATAGACGATGCCAAAACCTACGAGAGCCTGCAACTGAAGGACCACTGCCGGGCGAGGTTGACGCCGCCTCAGGATAAAATACCCAAGAAGGGCATCCCGTTTGGAGAACTCACATGCATCCCTCGATTTGTCCGAAACCCCATGGCGTGCGGGACACCCGTTGTGACGAATCAGTTCCGTCTAGAGAGTAAGTACCCAAGCCGAATCTTGATCTCGGCTTCTGACTGACGGTGGCATAGAGGACGAACGAGACTTTATCAACCTCAACCGAAACAACAAACCACAACATATCGGGTTAGCGGCGTCGAGCGATGGCTCGAGCGTGGGATCACCAGACAGCTTTGGATCTTGAACATTAGCAAGTTGTGCAGTGTAGAGAGGCAGACATCAACTGGGCAGTTTTTGATGGCAACTAATATGTAGATAGCGAGCAAGATGGAAGGAACTGCTTTTATGCAGCTAAACCATATATTGATGGGATGCACTTCTCGGGTTGCCATTTTTCCGGTGGGGAAGGTAAACCTACTGGTGCATTTTCAGCATTTGACATAGGAAGGCAAGAGAATACAAAGACAAACAACTCTATCAAGCACGCTACAGAATCATCTAAATCCCGGCTGGACCAATCACCACGGTGTCGCTTCTCTGAAACCTGCGCGTCTGGCATTCAATGGCCAGCACATACGCTGCTATGCCGGGCACAGCCAGCACCCCTGCCGCTCACGTTCATCGAGCTACCACGGCTCCGACTGAAGTCCCATCAACATCCTCGCCGTGGACCCGCCCACTCAAACAATTTGGCCTGTTTTTCGCTGGCGCAGGATTCATAGCTGCATCTGTAGCTATTTCACGACGTTCAGTCTTGAGAATGCGGCTGGCTTCTTTCCCCAAGTTCTACTCATCCAATCGACAGCCGGCAAAGTTCGACTCGGCGGATAGGTCTTTGCTTGCGGTACAGGCCCTTGGGCTCGCCACACTCAACGTCATGAGCTTTGCTGTCATGTTGGTCGGAGGCATCTCTTGGGGCTTTGATCTTTCCTCGATCCAAGAGTTGCGAGAGAGAAGCCAAGCGGCAATTCGTCGGCCTGGGTCGGTAAACCCCGAGGATGAGAAGGAAATGGAGCAGATGATGGAGGACCTAATGGCCCGGCTCGGCATGGACAAGCCAACATCACCCGAGAAGCCACCAAGCGACTCCAACAAGGACTGAAGTCGACGTTTTACCAGGACCAGTCGATCAATACGTCCTGATGGCCCGGCCCCTCTCGATTCGATATCCGAAGCGGGTCGGATGAGGGTTATGTACGATGAGCACACACACCCCAATCTCACCACCAACTATACTTATTAGCCTTGGCCACTCGTTTTCAAGGATTTCTGGCCGGCACGAAATTGAAACATCCAAAAGCACAGCGCACTACGCCAAACTCTTGTCTTGTCTTGTCCTGTCTCGCTCGGTCACTCGGAGATTTCCCTCGCAGGTGTATGGAGGACATACCAAACTGTGTGGAAGCGGGCCGCTTCTGAACGGTCTAGAATACCAAATAGAAGACATTCAATCGGTAAAGGTTGAGGCATGTGAAACTCAGAGGTCGCATACGCACACGCACACGGCCAAGCAAACCAGCTGCAACCACCCCAACTTGTCCATCTGCCTGAGCGGAGCGCCCACGAGAGTCAACCACACGGACGCCTCAACACAGCGGCCTGTCAGATGCACCCGGAGCAGAGGTGACAGGCAGTGCGTGCAGACAGGATGCAGTCCTGCATTGCGACTGGGTGTCTGTCAACCCTGGGGCCTGGATCACATGGACCATGTTTGTGACACCTCGAGCAGACGCTATCGACGCTACCGGCTCGCTCCGCCATCGGCACCGTTGGCGAGTCTTATCAACGGCTGCTAACCATGTACTATGATGCTGAGGCTGATACCTCAACCGCCTCTGCATTGACTATTCCGTGTTGGATCTTGTATTTTGAATCTCGATCTCTCGAGTCCTTCTGGCCGAAATCAAGGAACCGAACTAGCTGTTGGT
Source organism: Fusarium protoensiforme (assembly GCA_011320165.1). NCBI lineage: Eukaryota > Fungi > Ascomycota > Sordariomycetes > Hypocreales > Nectriaceae > Fusarium > Fusarium protoensiforme. Next base: position 25,598 of record JAANQP010000037.1, read on the forward strand.
CGGCAAAACGAATCCCTGGCATGAACTATCCAAATGAAGCAGAAGTCGACAGAAAAGAAAAAGCAATATGATCCACCCAGGCGCCTCTTGTCTCAAAAGGGCATCCCATTTGCCGGCTCTTGACCTTGTTTCCGGCAAAGGCTTCAAGTTGTCAGCATTGCTACAGCCTCGTCTCACCTCACCGTCTTCTCAGACGCTCGCCCAGACCGAGCTGCCTACCCATCTTGTCACTTTGCTTGCACACAGTGACCTTCAAGACTGTGGTGGTCCGTCCGTCTCTGCGGGAAAGTCAGGCTGGGGTAGCGATACCGAGACCAATCAACAGAGCTGGGGTTGATGGTTGAGTGTCACCCCTGCTGGCAACTCCACTCAGCAAGCGCCATCAAGAGTTCATGGCCAAAGCGTGCGTGCCTTAGGGGCTGCGGAGACGGTTGACACATCAGATCCGTCTGTGGGCACAAGGCGATGTGATGTGACAGCGACATGCTAGTCTCTCTGTCAACATTCGCCATGTCCGCAACGCCCGGGGCTGGGCTGAGGGCCGCGGGACACTGGGTGGCATGGAACTCCACAGAGAAAAGACTTGTCAATTCAAGTCGATTATCATCTGCATTTCCATCCCTAGATCTGCTTGCATCTTTAGCGTGCGTCGAGTCACTGCGTCTGTATAATGCGGATGACGCCCGTGATTCGTGGCCCAAAATTGGCCCTGTTGGATTTTGATTTTACCTTTCGAATTTCTTCAGGAAAAGGCATGATATCTGGACCCATTCGGCTCTGAACTACAACATGGATGATTTGGAGCCCGACTTCCGTGTCCGTGTCTGGAGATACACGTACAAAGCTGAGGGCCATGGTGGTGATCCCATCCTTCTCAACTCACCACAAGAGTCTCCGGATGAACGCCACGACACGCTTGTGCTTCGTCAGATCAACTCGGACGCCGAGAACAAGGTGTGGGTTCAGGAAGAGGCCAGCCAGCACTTCAAGAGACACGGCGATGCCCCCGAGGGCCCATTGATGGACGATGCGCACGGCGTCATTGTTCGAGATGGGCAGGCCAGGATGATTCCGAGACAAGGGGAAAGGGCAGCAACCCACGAGTACAGGCGAGGAGACCGGATCTGGGTCGAGCGAAGCCTCGTGCCGACGCACAACATCGATAACGATGAAAACCGAATCCCCGTTATTGACCTCGAGTCCCTTCGACTATTCGAGCTGCCCTTTGACTACATCTGCTTCGTCCCTCAACTGAGCAAGAGAAGCGAATCAGGTGAACACCATGCGGCAGCTGTTGGTTCTGTGCTCAACACCTTTCAGGGGAAGAAAAAAACCAAAGCTCGCATCTACTTTCGCTGGATGGCTAACACGCCAGACAAGGTCTCATATGTGTGGTTGAACAAGAAGGACAAGCATGATCTCAAAGAGATGAGTTCCTACGCCAAGATACAAAACTTGGAACGGAAACGGCGCATCTTTGGAAACCAGTGGCAAGCTTTGACCAAAAAGCTTGCTTTGTTGGGGCTGTTGATGGGGGACGAGGTGATCCATGTAGCCATTGACAGGCTCGAATCCTCGAGCGACAGTGATGCCGGAGATCTCGACCTCCACTGGAGAACCGGTCCGACGGCGGTATGCTTGTTTGCTACTCGAGATTGATTCGGAGCACGAGTTGACTGATGTGCAGAGCGGCTGCTGCAACCTCGATCCTTGCCCAGCGTTCAACGACCCGGACCTCGATCTTGTGGCTTCATACATCGGGGGCTACCAGTGGATGGAACACTACCACGTGCAAGACGATGACCTAGATGAGTGCCCTCGTGGTTCTGAGCACAAGGGCCACTGCGTCCTCCGCGACAACCGGACGAGATGTGCATACGCAACCGACCGAGTGCCACACACGTGTTGCAAGCTTCGCGTGAACCCCATGCTCCCTGGGCCAGACGGCGACCTAGACGACGCGACCTTACCCCTGTGGGAGACAACAGCTGGGGATGACTACTTTGTTGATGCGACGAGGAACGTCCGCACAAGAAAGGAGCTTGAGGACCGCGACGAAATCCCGCCACAGCTGTTGCAGGTGGAAAAGGAGGCAGCACGGCAGAATTCGATCGAGTCGGGAGATGGGACCGACGAGGCCGAAGAAGGTGAAGATGAAGATGGATCCGATGAGTTGGCGGACGACAGCCCAATGGACGAGCACCAGGGCTCTATAGAAGATGATCCCATGACCGATAACTCTGTAGATGGTGACTCTATGGGTGATGGCTCCATCGAGGATGATTCTATCGAGGACGATTCCATCGAGAGCAGCTCTATAGAGGAGAATTCTACCTTTATCGACGACGATGCGAGGAACGAACCGACACGGCCACAAAACTCACCTCCAGGCCCCTATGGAGATACCGAGATGACCACCACCACAAACCCACTTGAAGAAATACAGATGCCTTTGGGCTATTCTCTTGCTCAGACCCATACTCAACAGTATGCTGGGCCTTTCTACCAACCGACGTACCAGATGTTCCCTTACGCATTCCCGCAAAACGACCCTTACGGCTTCGCCCCCCCATTTGATCCAACAGACATGTTTGACCCGCTGTATCCAAATGCGCCCCAGGATCCTCCCGCCTGAGCGCAACAGCAGTGAGGTTCGGTGGATGAGGGTGTTGGCTCGAAAGGAAAGGTCACTCTATTAAGAGTTGACTTGGCTCTGCTTTCTAGTTGCAGAGCATCTACAACATGAGGCAGACGCATATGCTATTATTGTTGTTGTATTATAGGTCTATCAGGACCTTGTGTGTTTATTACCTATCAAGAAGATGGATGGCAACATGGCGCTATGAGGCAGTCTGCTGGCATTTAACACTGAGCCATCAAGTTCTTCGTTATTCCTACGTAAAGTCGATATTTTGCGCAAGACGCTGACACAAAAACATATGCTACAATCCGCCATTCAGTCATACGATACCATCCCATGCCAACCTATTATACCATGCCTGTCCTTCCATGGACCCCCTGACAATACCAATTGCCCAGAACAATGCTTCAACGCCCTTCACCATTCGCGCCGTTCATGTATCCTATATGCTCGCCCCCCCCCCCTTTGCATCACCTCTTACAAGAATCCCTTGGTGAAACTGGGCACCCGGCTAAGGCTGCTCTTCCTCTTGGGAATGTCAACGACGGACACATCGTCGCCTTCACTGACCCTCCAGGGGCCCATGCGACTCCGGACGCTGCCGATGACGCTTCCCGACCCCTTGTCGTTCCGCAGGTTCTTCCAGCCCTCAAGCTCCCGCTCTAGGCGGAGCGACTTCTCCTTTTCCTCGCGTAGTTCACGCTCAGCTCGTCGAGCAGACAGCTGGTTGTTCGACTCGGAGGATTGTAGCTCCTCGATCGTCTTCAGAAGCTTCTCGACCTTGTCGCGCATCCTCGAGACGTCCTCTGAGAGCTGCGCGTTCTGCTTATCCTTGCGGTCAATCCGCCCCTGCAGGTCTTTCACGATACGGTCCACATTGCGGACAGATCGCTGGGACTTGCTGCGTTCAGTTTCCTGATCCTCAAGCTGAGACTCAAGCTGTTGACAGTTAGCATCGTTACTCGTGAATCTAAAGGACAGCATCACTCACCTCCTGAATGCGCTTGTGGAGGAACTTGACATCTTGGCTCGCGCTGGAGTAGCCCTTGGTCTCAAGGTCAATCAGCTTGAGCTGCGCCTCGTTCAGGTTCTTCTCCAGGGACGCCTTCTGCTTTTGCAGTTGGGCGCTGGTCTCACGCTCGACCGTGACATCCTTCTGGACCTCGGCCACAAGGGCTTCGGCTCGTCTCATCTTCTCAACAGCAGCAGCGGCAATGTCCTCCTGCTGGGCAAGGTTCGACTTGAGATCCAGGATCTCCTTGTCCATGTTGGCCGCGTTGCGAAGAGATGGGCTCTCTCCCTTGACAAGATCTTCCAGACCAGCCTTGGCTTCTTCGAGGCGTGCCTCAACATTACGCTTCTCTCGCAGGAGGAGGTCTCGCTCTGCGGCGATCTCGTCGACCGAAGAGCGGAGAGTTCGGACCTGAGACAAGAGAGAGACGACCTTGCCTTGGGCCTCATTGTGCGCATTAACCGCCTCGTCGCGGGAGGATGCAACATCGGCCAGGGTCGACTCTAGGCGGGACTTTTCCTTGGACCAGGTCGAACTGTTGAGGACCTCATCATCCCACTTGGATCGTAGCTCGTCGAGCTCTTCTCGTAGTCGGGTGATTTCGGCTTGCTTGAAGAGCTTCTCCTCGCGAGCAAGGTCAAGCTCGTTGGTCAGAGTAGCAAACTCAGCTTGGTACTTCTTCCGAGTCTGCTCCATGCTCGACTCCTTGTCCTCGATCTCCATGGCACGCTGGTTGCGGTAATCCTCGAGCTCATGCTGGAGCCGCTTCTTGGCCTGGATAGCCGCGTCCAGATCGGTCGAGACATCTTCCACCTTTTCTTCGAGACGCTGGTTCTGGTGTTGGAGGTCTTCGATGGTGGCATCCATCTTCTCACGTTCAGACATGACAACAACGTACGTGTCTTCAGCCTCCTTGGCCTGCGACTTGGCAAACTGTTCGGCACGGCTGGCCTTGAGGACAGCGATCTCAGCCTGCTCAAGCTTGCCAAAGTACTCGTCGGCACGGCTCTTGTACAGGTCCAGGCTGGAAGTGACGTCGATGAGCTTCGAGGTCTCGGCGTCGAGACGGATCTGCAGGTCGGCAAACTCCTGAAGAAGCTGGTTTCGGCTCTGCGCCTCTTGCTCCCTAGCCATCGTCATCTCGTCGAGGTCAGACCTAGCATCACGAAGCTCAACCTCGGCCTTGGCTCGATCATGTCGCAGTCGCTCAAAGTGAACCTTGATGTCGGTCAGCTCGGCCACAGCGTCCTTGTGGCCGTGAACCAAGGCCCTGCGCGAATCCTCCTGACTGTTGAGCACCTCGAGGATCTCTTCGTGTGTTCGGGTCTGGATGTCTCGCAATGACAGCTCGCCTGAGCGAATAGTTCGTTCCAGTGCAGAAACCTTCTTGCTTGAGTCATCAAGCATATCGTGGAGACGGTTGTTGACCATCTCGAGCTTCTGGATCCGACGCAGAGAGGGGCTCTGGTCGTCGTAGTTCTCTGGAACGGGTGTGCTTCGGTCAATCTGGCTTTGAAGGTGACGGTTCTGCATCTCCTTGAGTTGAAGCTGATTCTGGAGTTCCTCAACTTCGGCCTTGAGATCCATGCGGCTGTTGAAGCTCAATGTGTCGACTGTCCGGTCAGATCGAGTCGAGTCTTGAAGGGGATCAAAGTCCGGGAACCGGCGCGTGGGAGTCGAAGTGTTGGAGTAGTTTCGAGCATGGAGCTTGGCTGCCCTCCTCTGGGTCGGCGATCCTTGGAATGGCGCCTCGTTGAGATGGATCTCTTCAAGCTTGGGTCGAGTGGGAGACGTGTCGTTGCGAGAAGCCCTCAGCTCAGCGAGCTGGTTCTCCGCGTTTGTCCTGGCTGCTGTTTGCACGCGGAGGTTCTGCTGGAGCTCCTCAACCTTTCTCACCAAGTCGAAGTTCTGGATGAGAACCTTCTCGTCGGTGCCGTCTGATTGAGGAGGAATGGGGGCTGTCGGATCAACCGTCCTCAAGACATCGAGCATTTGGGCTCTGAGGTCTTCGAGTTCCTTGTCTCTTGAGTCGAGGGAAGCTTGAAGTGTGCGAACGGTAGTCTGTGCTTGAGTTCGAAGTTGTCGTTCCGACTCAATGGTTCGGTTGGCTTCAGCCAGCTGAGCAGTGAAGGTCGAAGTGGCCTTTTCGGCGTTTCTGCTGGACTTGACTTCGCGAGCAACCTCGTGGCTGAGGTCCTCGAGATTCAGTTGAAGCTTCTCAGCCCTCTTCTCAAGAGACGCAATTGCGATCTGAGATTCACCCAGTTGCTTGTTGAGCTTGGCGTTCTGCTCCTCGAGCCTGGCCTTTTCGCGTTGAAGAGTCAGGATCTGGCCGCGAGAAGCCTCACTGGCACGAGAGCTTGAGCGAGCAATCTCCAACCCCTTTTGCTGAAGCTTGTTCAGCAAAGCTCGGTTGTCGTTTTCTGACGCCATCAAGCGGCTCTTGACAGTGCCCAGTTCGCGTTCGAGTCTCTCTTTGGCCTGGTCGTTTTTCAGGCCAAATTCGCCCGACTCTAGGATGAGCTTGTTGAGGTCTTCGATCTGGTGGTTGAGCTTGGCACACTCCCCTTCAAACCATTGAAGCCGTTCTTGGGCCGCGTCGAGATCTTTTCGAAGACTGTTTTCACGTTCCTGTGCTGCTTTGGATGCTTGTCGCTCACCAGCAACTTCGGCCTGCGCTCGCGCCTCCTCTGCTTGCGTCTTTGCTGCCCGAAGTCGTCTGATTTCTTGTCTGGCCTCTTCACGTTCCTTCTCAGCCGTTGTTCGAGCCTCCATGGTCCGCCGCAGGGTATCTTGCTGGGCATAGAGTTCCTTCTCGATGATGATCTTGGACTCGTTGAGACGGTCGAACTCGTCCCTGAGCTCCTGATACTTGTGATCGCCGAGCAGCTGCACATCGTCGCGAGACTGCCGCTCCCTGCTCAGTTCCATCTGTGTCTGGTACAATTCATCCTTGAGGTCTTTGATTTGAGACTCGACCAGTTGGCGATTTTGATCAGCTTGTGCGTCTTCTGACAAGCGGGCCTCGAGCAGGTTCTTGGCGTCCTCAGCTTCTCGCTCCAGCTGGGATTGCTGGGACTTCATTGCTACCAGCTCAGCCTGAGCTTCACGGAACTTGGCGGCAGTCTTTTCCATCTCAGAAGTCAGAGACCTCTTTTGATCCTCGAGAGACTGCCGCTCGCTCTCAAAGTTCTTCTTGTCGGTTCGCAGAAGGGCTAGCTCGCTCTCCTTCTTGCGTACAAGATCCTCGTAATCGGTTGACGTCTTGGACAGCTCCTTAAGCTGTTGTTGGATGTCACGGTTCTCACGGGATAGCGTAGACTCGCGAATCTTGCTGGTTTGAAGTTCCTTTTGGGCCGTGTGAAGCTTCACTTCCAAATCTTGGTCGATCCTGAGCAGCTTTGTTTCTAGGTCTTGAACTTTTCTGTCCTTCAAGGACAGCTGACTTTGCGCCACCTTGATTTCGTCTTGGAGTGCAATTTCCTTCTCGGCCTGCTCCGCTTGCTTCTGAGTGATCTCGGCGAGTGAGTCTTCAAGCTCGGCAATCTTCGCATTCAGACGGCCCTTCTCTTCCTCCAGCTTAGCGATGAGGGTGGCGGCTTGCTCAAGTTGCGAGCGGTAAGTCTCGACCTCTCGCTCGGCACGGTTCTTGGCTTCCAACAAGTCGTCCAGCTCATCCTCTAGTCTTTCCTGGTCTTCAATGGCACCTGCAAGCTTCTCCTCAAGCTCGGCTTCTCGGAGCTGGAGGCGCTTGAAGATCTCTTCCTTGTCCAAGGCAAGTGCTCGTTCGCTCTCAAGCGTCTGCTGAATACGCATCATTTCAGCATGGCAGTTGCGACGTTCCTCCTCGAGCTTCTGGCGGTTCTCAGATTCGAGTCGCATCTTCTCATTGAGCTCTTTGATCATGGTGTCTCGCTTCTTGACCTCGGTTGCTGTGCGAGTGGAACCGAGAAGAGGCTTCATCTTCACAATCAGCTGCCACCAGGGGTTGTCTGCCAGATCCAGGTACGTATGGAAGTTTCTCTGAATAATCCTGGTGGCCTCGGTCCGGAAGAGTCTCTTGTAGGCTGCGCGTCGCTTGATAAATCCTCTCGCGACGGACTGGAATCTGGCCATGATCTCGGTAATGAGAGCGTCTCTTTGTTCTTCGAGTTCAGCGAGTACACCCGCTCGGAAGAAGACCTTGGTAAGACCAACCCGATACAGGGCCCGGTCGAGCCCAAGCTTTTCAAGCATATGAGCAGCGACGGCTTGTCCCTCGAGGTATCCCCTGGGAAGATCTTGGCAGAGCACCTCGTATCGTTGTCTGAACTCGGCAAACGGGAGTCGGTTGGGGAAGCCAGTCCGAGCAATTCTGATTCCTTCCAGAACACCATTGCAGCGCAGCTGGTCGAGAACAAGAAGATTGTTGAACTGTTTCGGCTTCTTCTTGTGGTTGGGAAGGATACACCGGACGAAATGGGGGTGTGTCGAGTGGAGCTGTGAAATCAGACCGTGAAGATGCTCTTTGTGTTTCTGGGCGACTGTGCGGAAAAGCCCCTTTTTGACTCGGCTTCTTCCGGTACCATGGTCATCCTCCGACTCAGCACAGTCAGCGAAGAGGGCAGCAATGTGCTTGTTTGTCGAGGCGGCGAGAAGGCGTGTGACATTATCATTCAGGGGGTCCTTGTTCTTCTCCAGCCACCCCTCGGTGGAATACTCGACCTCGGCAGCGTAGTGCGTAAGAATGAAGCCTTGTCCGAGACGGGACGGTCGGTATTTGGCAGACTTCTTGTCCCATAGTGAGTTCAGTTTCTCGGTGAAGGACTTGTCTGTGGCTTTGGGCATGACACAGTCTTCGTCCAGGCAAGAGAAGACACCGATGGGGTTTGAGAGTTCAATCAAGTCAATAGTGGGCTGTAGGTCGCGTCCGAAGTCAATGAACTTCCACTCAATCTGCTCTCGGGCATATTCCTCCTGCTCCAGGACAAACATGTGGTGGTTGAAGAACTGCTGAAGCCTCTCGTTGGTGTAGTTGATGCACAGCTGTTCGAAGCTGTTCTGCTCGAAGATCTCAAATCCAGCGATATCAAGAACTCCGATAAAGTGCGAATCATCGAGACCCATCCCATTTCGGTCAAGCTGACTGTTGATTCGGGTGACAAGGTCGCCGAATCCACGTTCGTATATGCCCTTTGACAAGGCATCCAGACCTAGGCGAACCTGCTCTGGAGTTTGGACCTTTTCAACCCATTCACGACCAGCCTTGACCTTGGGATGGAGCAAGCCCTGAAGGAATGATTCCAAGGGTACACCGAGCAGCTTGCAAACCTTGGCTGCCTGGACCTTTGCGTCTGGGGCGAGACGGGCCTGATCTGCGGCTCGACTCTCCTTGACCACGTTGATGTTGCCCAGATGCAGGACAGCTGCCACAGTTCTCAAGATTGATGCCTGATCCTCATTGGTGAATCCCATGACGTCAAAGGCCTCCATGAGAGACTCCCAATCCTCGCGATCTGAGACGCCCACGATGGTGTCATGTCCGTCTCGCGTGTAGTTGAAATCTTCAACACCAAGCCCATCAAGCATGAACTCTCGCTTGGTGCTGTGAGTGGCGCCTTTCAGAAGCTGGTAAAAAACATGATAGTTTCGCTCGTGAGCGTTGATGTGGACGACTCTGGACTTCTCCAGGAGATACCAGTTGATGAACGCTCCGCAAATGGCGCCATTCCGGGTGAATTCAATGCGAATAAACTTGCCGAAACGTGAAGAGTTGTTGTTGCGGACCGTTTGGGCGTTGCCGAATGCCTCAAGAATTGGGTTCGCTCGCAGGATTTGCTGAGAAAGGTTCGAGTGCTGCCCCTTGTTCTTGAGAGCCGAGTCTGACTGAGCAACAGCGGCGAGATACTGAATGACCTTTTTTGTATTTTCGGTCTTGCCAGCACCAGACTCTCCTGTCACCAAGATGCTCTGGTTCTTGCCCTCCTCTACGAGGTTTCGGAAGGCCTCATCAGCCATGGCGAAGACGTGAGGCTTGGTATCCTCCCGGCTTCGTCCTCGGTACATGTTGATGTAGTCATTGGTGTAAATAGGTAGCGGCGTATACGGATTGACCGTGACAAGGAACAGTCCCGAGTATGTATAGATCAGATCGGTCTGATATCTCATGTGCAGATTGTGGACAACGGATGCCTCGTTCAGGTGTGTCAATTCGGCCATATCGTTTGCTTTATCGAACTTGGCGGGGTTCACTTTGTCGACGCTCTCCGCATCGACCTCTCGTTGCTAGGCACCAGTTAGAAGATGCAGCTGACTGCCAGCTAGGAAATACTTACAGTTCCATCGTCGCATTGTACAAGCAACTGGTTTCCGTCCAGTTCCTCCACAATCCACCCGCGGACGAAAGCCGCCTGTGGATCCTTAACCCATACATAGCGTTTTCCAGAGAAGTCGTTTTCGCCTTCAATACCCTTGACTGTATCCTGACTCCGCCTCATCTCCTCCGTCTTGATGAATGACGGTGCGAATGTGGTCGAGGTCGGTGTTCCGCTCTTGGAGTCACTGCGGTGCTGCCGTGATACGGGCCCAGGCAGGCCCTGGGATACTGATACCGACCCATTCGAGTATGTTCTGCTGTGCGGAGGTGGTGTCGACAGTCCGGGAATTTGTGAGGGGGAGGAGAAGATGGCAGATTTAGGTCGGATAGCTTGGCTCGCAGCGGGCGAGCCGGAAGGAGCCCTCGCAAAGGGATTACTGCGCCGATGCGTAGATCCAGCGCCGTTGAAGGCCATGGTAAAGCGACCGCATCAACAGCACCTGGCGTTGTGGGATCGTAGAATAATGTGCCCGACTCGACGTGGGTGACGGATGTACTTGCGCAAGTAAACAAAGTGGGCGGGAGGGGGAATAAAGGGAACAAGAAGCTTGATGTCTTCCTGTAGAAAGTAAAACAATAAAAGACACTTGCGCTCCGAGTGAATTTACCCCTTCATGAGGAATGTCATCAAGCAATGCAATGCAAGTCTGGGGGGTAAAATGCACCTTGGGCTGCGAAGGAACGGGCCAGTCGCACTGATACATGTGGTCGCGTTGCCGGGGCCGTTGGAGGTCAAAGTAAACAAAGCGAAATCACGTGGACAACGCAACACGGAACCCGCCGCGCTAGCCTGAACCGGACTAGCCGAGCCGCAGCTCTCAAGAACCGACTGAATTTCAATCTTGTCGCTTCACCTCTTACAAGATCCCTGTGTCGCGCGTCTTGTGGCGATCCATAATTCTTGTGCTTTTCATCATCAGCGATGCCAGCTGCCTCGGGCCTTACTAACCGCATTAACTGCTTCTCCCTTTAGATTCCATCTTGAAACATCTGGAGCATTGTCTGGAGAGGCGACATCCATTCTCCTGATCCGCCAGGCTCAACACATCGCAAGCGACTCGCGCACAAGATTAGGTAGCTGCCCTACCAAGGCCCTTTCTTACAAAACGAACTCCTCGATCCCTTCACCCGGTGGCAACCTAGATGTGCTTGGCTGTTCAACCAATATTACAACCACCGAGAGTTAAAAGCTCCTCCCATCGTAGCCAAGATGAGCTTCTACGGTTCCGGCTATGGGCCTCCCCATGGCTATCGAACATCACAACCCTATGAATACCCTCCAGGCCAGGCCTACGCCGCACCGCCGTTCCTTACGAGTGCACCCTTGGAAGACCAACATGCGGCTTACAACCATGGTACTGTGGAAGCCTACAAGTACAATCACACCGCCATACCTGGGCTAGGTATGGGATTCTCTCACGGCACCACGTCATGGCAATCGGCCTGGCCTCACGGTCCCGTCGAAGCGCAAGCCGGACCAAACGATCCATCGCCGATGAAACAGACCACTGCACCTGCTGGGCTCGCCAAAAAAGACCTTGACCTGGTGCACGATAAGCGACACGGCTCAGGCACCGATGATGATGCGATGGAAGAGGGAGAAATTAGCGAAGGAGAGTTGGAGGACATATATGAGCCTGGCGAGGTCGACGCCACCAAAAATGGTGTGCGCAATCCGCAAAGCCTAGGGCCCAAAGCCCAAGATGGCTACCACGATGTCAGGTCCCAAATTCCTGCAGTCGCGACCTTGCCAGCCAAACCATCTTCCAAGGAGACGATTTGGAACCGAGACCATCCCGCTCGAGACCGATCTGGCTCGTACTCGCCCTATCTCTCACCGCGCGAGATACAATCGAACGGCCTCGAAAACGGCACGTCATGTGCTCGTGCGTACCCTTTGACTAATTCTTACTCAAAGGCATCATTTACTGACTTTCGATAGAAACACCACGTAGTGATGGACTTCACCAAGTTGTCGAAATCACGAGCCCAAACCGCCTTCAACATGCCCATGTTCGTGACAGCGAAATGGGACAGACTCAAATAATCCAGCCAGACAAAGTGCTGTCCGAGTTCAAGAAGCGGGCTCAAGACGCGATCGTTCGCCTCTGGCCGCTCAATGTGCGATATCAGAACTATGTTGAAGAGGGGGTGGACAAAATGGTCCTCGATCAACTGTTCATGGAACTGGGTCTCGACGTTACTGCCCATGTTTCAGTATCAGAGGAAACGAGGGTGCCCGCAACTCCTCAAGCTACAGACACATCGAACGATGCGCATGATGGAAGCAGCCACTTGATGACAACGGGCAACAACGACGAGAAGCCGGAGAGCACTGATCGCGCCAAAGATAAGTCCGAAGAGCGAAAAGACCGAATAGCACGGCTACTGGCTGCCAAGGGTTCCAAGCCAACCGCAGTAACTTTGGACGACAGCAAAGCCGAGAAGACTTCTGTGGCTGCCTCTACTACAACTGCTATCAGCAAGCCCGAGAAGACTACATCTCAGTCGGAAAAGTCCAAGCTGATACAACAAAAAATGGAGGCACTCATGAAGGCGCGGGAAGCGAATGCAAAAACAACACAGGCCCCGACCCCTTCAGTGCCTGTTCCATCGTCAACTGTGGCACCCGAATTAAGCGAGACACCAAGAGCTGTATCGGCTGATGCAATGAACCTTGATGATCAGCCAGTGACCGCACCGGACATTACTGATACAGCCTCGGCGCCCTCAATCCCAGGGCTGTTCTTATCGTCCAGCGCGCCATCGCCTGCCCCTAATCAACGCAAGCGGCCTGTCGCAGCGGACCTCAACGAGCAATCTACAGCTGCCGCACAGAAACGCCCCTTTGGTCAAGCGCGTGACTCGCGACCGTTCCTGATTGATGTCAGTGATGACGAAGATGATGCTGAGATGGAGATAGATTCTCCTGAGCTTCGGCCCTCCTCCATTCAACGGCCCACGACGCCTGGCTCAAGAACTACGTCCTTCCGTGACCATCCAGCGTTGCCGGATAGCGCATCTCACCGCGGAGTTTCTAGTCCCAAGACATTGGGAACTCCGACATCCAATGTTAACAGCAAGGTCAATTTGGAGAGCATGAACAAGAAGATCGAGGATATGAGACGGAAAATCGCTGAGGCCGAAGCCCGTAAGAAGGCGAAGCAGTCCAACAACGGTTCGCCTTCTCTTCCTCAATCTCAAACTCAATCGAAGGAGGGCAGTGTCGATGCCGCCTCTGAGCCAACACCTACAGTGTCGACGCCCGCAGTGTCAACTGAGCTGGGATCGGGAGCTGCAGTTGGCGATGGTCGTTCGTCCACACCACTTCGCCGCCACCCGTCCTTAAATGCACTCGAAAGCCTACCCAAAACCAGGGCCCGAGATCAACAAGCGAGGCCTGCACTTCGCGCTCGAGTTGCCAGTGAGCGCCTGCCCATCTTGGAAGCCCATAGGAGGGAACAGACTGTTCGGCTGGAGCACTTGCAATCCGAAGTCGCTAGGGTCACAAAGGAGATTCAGGATAGCTTGGCTGAAGAGGAGCGACTGAAACAAGATGCACTGCAGTCTGAATCCGAACCGGCGTTGCGGCCAGACGAGCTTGAACCAGACGCCATCCAAGCTGAACCCCCGGGTTCGGAACATCAAACGAGAATACGAAGCGGACTGGAACTTGCGCCTGAACTCGCTTCATCCCAAAGACTAATCTCTCGCTCAGCTGAACCAGTGCCGGACCTGCCCGCCTCGGATGATGCTGTTGTCGAGTCTCCGGGACAGCACGACGCGATCCATTCGAGTGACGAGGCCGACCAGGATGCATCCATGGATGAATCCTCAAGCAGTGATCCAGCTGAAGCTGTGGGGGCACCTGAAACAGTCCAAGTCGAACCCGCGGCAAAGGAACAGCCAGTGGTTGAGGGCATTACTGATGAGAATCACCTTCCATCTACGCCCAGCACTCCGAGCTCCGCAAATCACGCACAAGCTCCTCTAGAGGGCACTCCCCTTGGAGATGCCCACGGCGATGATGCAGAGCTAGAGGATGTTGCTATGGAAGAGGTGGCGGGTGATAGCGACGATGAGAACGAAGTTGACGAGTCCTCGGATGAGTATGAACCAACAGAGGCAGGCATCGATTTGCCATCTCAGGAAGCCCCTAGCCATCCACAGTCGCCGGCCAGCCAAGGCAATGTGGCCGACGACACGCTCCTTGAAACGACTGATGCTGACATGCAAGGCGCTTCGGCCAAATCGCCCATCCCTCACACAATTTCAACAGGCAATGGAGAGCTGGGATCTGATGACAATGGAGAAGTAGACCACTTGATGTCTGCCATTCGCCACAGAGCTAACGCCTAAGCAGGTCACCGAAACCATGACGACACGGGGAATGCCGGAAACTAATGGCCCTCGGTCATCGTTCATCCCATACGAGACACCACTTCATTATTTCAGGGCGTATCGCTTCCACCCCCAGTTCGAAGACTCAGTGTCTGGGGGGCTGCGATCCTTGACATACAGCAACAAAATCGACGTGACAAAGGAAGTATGCCCTGATCAACTCACCGAAGGGAGCTGCCCAAGAGGCAGCGAGTGTCCATACCAGCACTTTGAACAGATGCAAGCCCCGGGTACGTGTCACTTTGGCTTACCATGGAAGAAAACCACAAGCCGAGGCGAATGCCAGCGGAGGGAACGCTAACGTGCCGAGCGGCAACAGATGACCAGATCCTCCTTCAGCTCGGTGCCTATGGTAACTACGAGGGGGAGCAGAAGCAGGATTACGTTGCAGGACTTCGCGAACTGCTCACGGACTTCCGCAACCGAAAGGTGAAGGACTTCCAGACAATCAGTCAAGGCATCATCGAGTACCGCGCCAAATTCCATGGCGACAAGTCGAAGGTCCTTCCTCTGGGTGGTGTTACCTTGTAAGGGCGCTCGTGAGAGTATCCATTCCCATGCAGACAACCCCTTTCCAACTCGTAATCCCGCCTCTGGCCTTTGTGATGCCATTCCGCCAGCCACCATTGCACTCCTGGTGACCTGACGGCGATGGGCCATCCCTCAATTGCCACGCTTCTATGGTTGCGCCAACTTTCGCCTCTCGTTTTCTCCTTTACCGCTGCCGGCCTTGGCGCGTATACGATACCCTCTTGCCTTGTTCCTTTCTCGACGATATCTATTTTTATCTATTGCAGTAGACTGGCGGCGTTGAGAAGTGGTGGCCAACTGGAAGAGCATGAGGAACAAGATGGCAAAAATGAGCTCGAGCGTCTCGAGATAATTTGGGGGACACACTGGAGAACCATGAAGTTCTCGTGTCATCTGGCTGTAGGGGGTGCTAGGTAGTGATATTCATGAGTAAAAGCCATCTATTTGACATTGAGACCTGTTCAGATCATACCCTTGTGCATGCAACTTGTGAGCAATACTATATAAGATCGAGTGAGTGGGTGTTGAGATCATGTCCAAAGACTCTACCTACCTCAGGGGAGAGCAATGGACCACACAGTTGAGCAGCATCCTTGGCAATTTTCGTTCTTCAAGCTTCGAGGTCCCATAACTTGGGTCATCCCTCCTAATTGTCCCGTCCTCCCTTTTATTTAATGGGAGTTCATTTAACTGCAATGTCTAGCTTTAGATTAATCAGACAGCTATACACTGATTCACGAAGGATGTCTACCAGAGCCCTACCCTACCCCAGATGATTACATCATAGGAGGAACAATTGCATTGTGCTGAAGCTCATCGGCGATGGCGGCTTGCCGTTGGTTAGCAGCCTGGCCAATAGGTTCCATGCCCTAAGTCCAAGGCTGGTTGGAAACTAGCCACGCCACCCCGAGCCCTCGAGCAGAAGATCAGCCCATCCGGGTTGGTTGTCTTTGCCTCTGAATGAGGCTCAAGGTGCTCAGGCGCATGGATGGCCCGAAGCTCAGGGAGCTGCTCAGGCGACTCGTGCCCCGCACTCGAATTCGCTCCGGGGCATCGACCCGCCACAGACCCCCTGAACTCTGACCCCACACTTCCTTGCCAAGGTGGCCTTTTAGCGGCGAACTCGGCCTTGGGGCCACCTTTCCACAAGGCACACGACCCATCCATGGGCAGTTAACTTCAACTCCACACGGGATGCTTGGATGAAGCTCCTCCTTGCTCCTTCTTATCCTCGAATCGTCCTTGTTTGAGCAGCTCTCAAGTTTCTCAACAAGGCTTCATCCTTTGAAAGTCACCTCCCCCCCCTCTACTCTAGGTAAGTAGAATCTTGTTGATTTCCAATTGATACTCTTCGCGTGCCCCTCTTCCCCCTCCAATGTGTTCGTCCAATGTGGCGGTGTCAAGTGGCAGCTTTGGTGGGAGATCAGGAGCTTGGAGCTCAACTGGCGGCGAGCTTATCGTTCCATCAGCGAGTGCATCCAAACATTGCGCCCAATTCGCAGCTAATAGGCACATTCTTGGTGGCACTATAAACTCTTGGTGCTGCGCTTGTTGCCCTCGAGCTCCCGTCTCCCGTCTCCCGTCTCCCGTCTCCCGTCTCCCGTCTCCCGTCCCCATCTGCGCCTCGCCGCAGCTGTTAGCCGATTGTTCGCATGATTCGACTAACACAAGTCCTTTGTCGATAGGTCTTCCCGCTCCGTCTTTGTGTCACGCCCATCATGTCCAAGTCTTTCGTCGGCAATGTGAAGAGCGTTCTCAGTGGCGACACTCTGATCCTGGCGAGCCCTAACAACCCTAATGCTGAGCGAACCTTCTCCCTCGCCTACGTTACCGCTCCCCATCTGAGGCGTGAAGGCGATGAGCCTTTCGCCTTCCAGTCTCGAGAATACCTTCGCAATCTCGTCGTCGGCAAGCCTGTCAAATGTTCCGTCCTGTACACCATTCCTACCTCGGGTCGCGAGTTTGGTTCTGCTGAGCTCCAGGATGGCACCCACTTGCCCGATGAGCTGGTCAAGGCTGGCTGGCTGAAGGTTCGCGAGGATGCTGGCCGGAAGGAAGAGTCGGATGACGTTCTCGACCGTCTCGAAACCCTCCGCCAGCTCGAGAACAAGGCCAAGGCTGAGGACAAGGGTCTCCACGTGGGTGTGGGCGGCATCATCGAGGTGCAAAACGACCTAGGCGGCCCCGATTTCATGAAAGAGTGGAAGGGCAAGACTGTGGACGGTGTCGTTGAGCGAGTTCTCAGCGGTGACCGACTTCTGGTACGACTCCTCCTCTCGGAGAAGAAGCATGTTCAGCCCATGACTTTGCTTGCCGGTGTTCGAACCCCCTCAACTGAACGAACACTGCCCTCGACTGGCACCACCCAGCCCGCTGAGGAATACGGAAATGAGGCCAGGGCTTTTGTCGAGACAAGACTCCTCCAACGTAAGGTCAAGGTTGAGATTGTCGGTGCTAGCCCCCAAGGCCAACTTGTGGCGACTGTCCTGCATCCCCGAGGCAACATTGCCGAGTTCTTGCTCCAGGAGGGCCTCGCTCGGTGCAATGACTTCCACTCCACGATGCTCGGCGAGAAGATGGCTGCTCTCCGCGCCGCAGAGAAGCAGGCCCAGGCCAAGAAGATCAGACTCCACAAGCACCACGTCGCCAAGGCTGAGGGTAGCAACCAGGACATGATCGTGTCCAAGATTATCGGCGCAGACACCATTGTTGTCAGAAACAAGGCTGGCACCGAAGAGAAGAGAATCAACATCAGCAGCGTCCGAGGACCTCGAACTACAGAACCTTCCGAGGGCCCCTTCCGAGAAGAGGCCAAGGAGTTCCTTCGCCAGAAGCTTATAGGAAAGCATGTGCGAATTAGCATCGATGGTACCAAGCCTGCGTCCGAGGGCTTCGATGCTCGAGAGGTCGCCACTGTTACCGAAAAGAACACCAACATCAACCTTCTCTTGGTCGAGAACGGATGGGCATCCGTCATCCGACACCGAAAGGATGATACCGACCGAGCCCCCAACTATGACGACCTGCTTGCTGCTCAGGAAAAGGCCAAGGAAGAGAAGAAGGGCATGTGGTCTGGCAAGCCCCAGAAGGCTAAGCAGTACTCTGATCTCTCTGAAAACGCACAGAAGGCCAAGATTATGCTTGCAACTTTGCAGCGACAGAAGAAGGTCCCCGCCATTGTCGATTTCTGCAAGGCAGGATCCCGATTTACTATCTTGATCCCTCGCGAGAACGTTAAGCTTACCATGGTCTTGGGCGGCATCCGTGCCCCTCGAGCTCCCCGAGCCGACGGTGAGGGTGGCGAGCCCTTTGGAAAGGAGTCACTGGAGCTTGCCAACCGCCGATGCAACCAGCGCGACTGCGAGGTGGACATTCACGATATGGACAAGGTCGGTGGATTCATCGGCGAATTGTACATCAACCGAGAGAACTTTGCCAAGGTGTTGGTGGAAGAAGGTCTGGCTTCTGTCCATGCCTACTCTGCTGAAAAGTCAGGCAACGCGGCTGAGTTGTTTACTGCCGAGAAGAAGGCGAAGGAGGCCCGACTCGGCCTCTGGCACGACTGGGACCCTTCCCAAGAGGAGGAGTATGAAGAGGAAGAGACTGTCGATGCTGCTCCTGAAGCGGAAGTGTCAATTGACAAGAAGCCCACCGATTACCGCGATGTGGTTATTACCAACATTGACACCAATGGCAAGATCAAGATCCAAGAGATTGGCAAGGGTACGGCCGCCCTGGAGAGTCTTACGAGTGAATTCCGAAAGTTCCACCTCGACTCCAAGAACAACAACCCCCTCAAGGACGCACCCAAGACTGGCGAATATGTGTCTGCCAAGTTCTCTGCCGACGGTCAGTGGTACCGAGCTCGCGTGAGGGCAAACGACCGCACCGCCAAGAAGTCTGAGGTCGTCTACATCGACTACGGCAACAGCGAGAAGATCCCCTGGAACAACCTTCGCACCCTGGATCAGTCCAAGTTCGGCCCGCAGAAGCTCAAGGCCCAGGCCGTCGATGCTTCCCTGTCATTTGTGCAGCTCCCCACCGGCGCCGACTACTTTGAGGATGCTATCGGCTTCATCTATGAGCTGACTGAGAACAAGCGCCTGGTTGCCAGCTTCGACTTTGTGGATAACAAGGAGAACGTGAGCTACGTGACGCTCTACGACACTGGCTCCTCGGGCGAGCTCCCCGGTCCCAACGACTCGATCAACAAGGATGTTGTTGCCGGCGGATACGGCATGGTCCCCAAGAAGCTCAAGGCCTGGGAGCGTAGCAAGGCATTTGAGCCTACTCTGAAGCACCTTAAGGAGGTTGAGAGCCAGGCCAAGCAGGAGCGACACGGCATGTGGGAGTACGGTGATATCACTGAGGATTAAGGCGGGCGCGGACTGGTCGAGATTGACGCGTCAACGAACTTGGTTATGAAGGGCGAGCTTTTGAAAATAGGCGAAACAAAAATGCATGTAATGGTGTCTCGGCATGGACCTGGAATTGCGAGTGCGGTTTAGATGAGGCATACTGTAAAAACAAAGAAAAAAAGTCGCACCAAACCAAAACACGGCGGATGACTGATGTATCGCTTTCCTTGAAGATTACTGGCACAGATAGTTCTCATCCAGAGACGGTTGCACGCCAAGGAGAGGATGGCTTGGATAATGGCTGACCAAACATGTTGAGTGCGCCAGTCAACATTAATCATCAACACTCGCAATTGATTCCCTGCCAAACAAAAGCGAAGAACATACGGTATGGTCGGAAATATGGGCCCGGAGACACAGGTCCAGGCGGCCGACTATGATGATGATGGGAGGCATCCATGATTCCGGCCAGCTAGAGGTGGCCAGAACCCCGAGATGGCGACAATGGCGACACGTTTGGGGGGATGTCTCTCTGGTGACGGTGGTGTTCTTCCTAGGTACGCGTGGTCCGGTTTTTGGACCTCCGGGGGCATCTATGCGGCAGCTCCGGAAAGGTCGGAGTTCTCCCCGCCGAGCATTCGCCGGCCATATCGGCCACCAAGTGTCGGGGTTCGGTGCCACGTGCGGTCGAGAGAGGTTTGATGGGTGTCTCTGGAATCAGGATGACCGTATGTGTGGCCAGACTGACTGACTGCCAGAATGGAGGGATGCAGCCCTCTGAAATATCTCCCATGTTGGGCCAGCAATCCTTCTCCCGGGGGGTTAATCAAATGCGCCGCGCCGCGCCGAAACCCCCAGGAAGCCCAGGCAAGATCTGAGCTCAGGAATGGGGGAGCGGTTAAATGTGGCAGGCAGCCTGATGCTCAAGGTGAGCACCTCCATAGGCTAATATCACACATTTTGCTCTCTCAGTATCCACGGATTTCCAAGTCCACGAGCTAACGGCATGATGGAGGGGCTCCGCGGGGCATCATGTTGAGGTGCAAGTGGGGTCCGTTGTCGGGGGCTCTCTCGGTGGACATGGCGACGTGAGGAATGACGGGCCTATCGAAGCGCGACTCGGCCCAACACAGAAGCTGGCAGCGGGGTGGGGGTTTCTCTCGAGTGACCTCGAGACGAGGCCAGCATCTGTCTGTCTGCTTGGACCTCCGGTGGGTTGTTTTTCTGATTCTGGCGGTGGGGGTGAGGCGGCGGTAGCACTTACCAAGACCAGCCAGCGTGTCATTTCTCTCTCTTCGTCCAAGCTGCGACGCACCGTGACAAGGTGAATGGCCTATGAGAGGATTAGTCGAGCGGGCGGTCAGAGAAGGAATCCAATTACTGCGACATGATGAAAAGATTGCAGAATCATCGGCCTGCTCCAATCGCCGGTCAGCGTCTATACAACAGCTTTGCTTGCTTGCTTGCTGCTGGTGCGGCTGTAGCACGGAACGTCCAGGGTGGAAAAAATAACACTGGAACAGCCCGCTAACATCAGGAGCACCACCGGACTTGAAACCAGCTGCTGGCAGGCCAAGATGGGGTCGAAGAGGGCTTAAAAGTATACCAAACAAAACCTCAGAGTTTGCTTTACGAGGCCGCATATTTAAATCAAAGAATTGACCTGCAATTCTCGCTTCGAAGACGTTTCAAGAGCTCCCTCGCTGTTTCGGCCTTTTCTTTCCACGACCAGCCATGAGAGCGGCCGCGGCGGATGCGGGTACGGGATGAGGTGAGGTGAGGTGAAGGTATGACTTAATCGGGAGCCCCGCCCCGACCGGGATGCCGTACCTTCCATGGGCTATGGGCGCATGGTGCAGCGCAGCGAACGAGGGGGAGGGGCGACGGAGGCGAGGGGAGAGACAGCAAAGAAGGCGCGAGTCGTCGCATGTACGTCAGGTACCTTCCCAACTTTTGAGTGGAATCCCCAATCTTTTCTCCCCTTGACTCCCTCTTCTTCCCTCTTCTTTCTTTCTTTCTCCTCTTCATCCTCTTCTCGTCCTTTTTGTGTGATCAATCTCTCGAATCAGTCACAAAACAACAACAGCAATCATGTCTACTTCTCTCGATCAGCTCAAGGCCAGCGGCACTGTACGTCACCCCACCACAACTACCCCTCCAGGTCGTCTAGTATCGCGACAAAAGATGTGTCGAGATCCGGATAGCTCGAGTTTTGAAGTAGCTTGAGAAAGATGATTGAAGCTATCACCATCCTGAAGCTCCAGCTACTGGATCTCACATTGCTACCTCGTTGCTCCCACAATCACCCTGTTGGACTCTTTGCTGACCGCTTGCTTGTTTCCCACCGCAACAGACCGTTGTGTCCGACTCTGGTAATTACCTCATCTCCCCAGCTAGTTATGTCTCAATGCTAACTCATCTTCCATAGGTGACTTTGCCTGTTAGTGCCTCCCTCCCAGAAACTTCACTTTCGCGAGCTCCCAATTCCCATCATCGCGTCGAGTTGCCATCTTCTCGCCTCCTCGACAACCCCACCATGGTCATGATATGATATGATAGATTGGACAAGAAACTAACCGTTCTCGATAGCCATTGGCAAGTACAAGCCTCAGGATGCTACCACCAACCCCTCCCTCATCCTCGCTGCCTCCAAGAAGGCCGAGTACGCCAAGCTGATCGATGTCGCCATCGACTACGCTAAGCAGAAGGGTGGCTCTGTCGACCAGCAGGTTGATGATGCCCTCGACCGCCTCCTGGTTGAGTTCGGCAAGGAGATTCTCAAGATCATTCCCGGCAAGGTCTCCACTGAGGTCGATGCCCGTTACTCTTTCGACACCCAGGCCTCCGTCAACAAGGCTCTTCACCTTATTGAGGTAAGCTCTGCCTGGCTTTGAATCAACTTTGTCTTGTCATCATGCTTACACTCTTCGATAGCTCTACGGTGAGCAGGGCATCTCCAAGGACCGTATCCTGATCAAGATTGCCGCTACCTGGGAGGGTATCAAGGCCGCCGAGATTCTTCAGCGCGACCACGGCATCAACTGCAACCTTACCCTCATGTTCTCGCTTGTCCAGGCCATTGGTGCTGCTGAGGCCAGCGCCTACCTCATCTCTCCCTTCGTCGGTCGCATCCTTGACTGGTTCAAGGCTCACACCAAGAAGGAGTACGCCAAGGAGGAGGACCCCGGTGTCTCCTCTGTCAAGACCATCTTCAACTACTACAAGAAGTACGGCTACAACACCATTGTCATGGGTGCCTCCTTCCGAAACATTGGCGAGATCACTGAGCTTGCTGGCTGTGACTACCTGACCATTTCCGTAAGTATCACATTTAGGAAACATATCCGTTCCTTCACTTCGAAATGTATGTGTTTACTAACTCGATGGTTTACAGCCCAACCTGCTCGAGGAGCTCCTCAACTCCGAGGAAGCCGTCCCCAAGAAGCTCGACGCTGCCGAGGCCGCTGCTCTGGACATCGAGAAGAAGACCTACATCAACGATGAGGCCCTCTTCCGCTTCGACTTCAACGAGGACCAGATGGCTGTCGAGAAGCTCCGTGAGGGTATCAGCAAGTTCGCCGCTGACGCCGTTACCCTTAAGGATATCCTCAAGGAGAAGCTCGCCTAAGCCAGCCAACACGCATAATGAGTACAAAGAAATTGAAGGAAGAAAAAAGTTAATAGGGCAAGGTTGCTTTGGGAGGTATCGTGGAATTGAGGCTGGCTGCGCGCACTTGGCTTGAATTGGTTCGCGATATTCACCTGTAAGCTATCATTGATGATACCACGAACATATCACACTCTACCCATCCATTCACGTGGAATTGGAGACAGGCCGCGGCTTGGAGGATCATTGAGAGGTCGATAGGCACAGATAGGATTTGCATAGGAAATCAAGACGACATGTCAAGCCCATCATGACCAATGAGATGAGCCGTTTGGTGAGACAATTACGACCCAAGTTGGGATTTGACTACAAACTCCATGTTTAGATGCTTTGGTATAAAACACCCGCCGCTCTTGATCCGACCGACAAGACCTGTGAACGCCGCCCACCCAAGGAAAGACACGCTTGGCCCGCCAAACCTAACACCCATGTCCCATCTTGATGCTGCCCAGAGTGAGGTCATGATGACATTGATAAATAGCATGAAATTTCGAGTGGCAGACTAGAACCAGCCCTTCTTGCACTGAACTTGGAAGGTCAGGGGCTTCCAGCCGCCATCCTCGGTGCCCTGGATAACAAGGGCAGTAAGAGCATTGCCCTTGACGCAACCTGAATCGAGGCCGAAGGTGTATGTGTCTTCTCGATAACCCATCTTGGCGTCGTGGCCGTATATGACAGAACGACGCTCGATGGCAGGGAGTTTCCTCTGCTCGCTATTCCACAGGTCGGACCATTGCTCACCCCCGCGGTCATTGACGGGGATCCATACATCGCGGTCGGTGCTAAGAAGCTGGAGGGCGGGATCGCCGGTCGATGCTGCGGCGGCATCGGGCTGGGCGCGGGGGACGAGGACGGAAGCCACTTGACCCTCTTCCTCGGAGGAGGATTCGTCGCGCTTGGGCAATTCCTCCTCGGGCTTCTTCATTTCCTGTTCCTTCTGCTTCTTGGCCTCTTCCTCCTTCTGCTTCTCCAACTCCTGCTGCTTCTCGAGCTCCTGCTTCTTCTTCTTCTCTTCCTGCTTGCGCTTCTTTTCAATCTCTTTGATGCGGAACTCGGCGCGGGGGAAGCGCAGAGTGCGCATGTTCATGACGGCCCAGGGGTCCTGCCGATGGACGGGTACGCCGGGGACCAGGCCGGCGTGGACGATGAAGAGGGACATGGGCTCGGCGGATAGGACGACGGGGAGGTTCCTCAGCCAAGTCATTTGCGCTTCGGTGAGGCTCCGCGCCGTCTTGAGATCCTCCTCCTCGCCCCGCCTCTTTGCTTCTGCTTCCGAGTCGAGATATGCTTGGACACCCTGCTGGGCGT